>QDHC01000151.1:182126-195331 GCA_013186455.1 Papilio dardanus tibullus | reverse complement strand
GTAACGAAACGTGTCCGAACAGAAACATTTTAGTTGAGTATATTAGTAAATCCTTTGTTCGGATACTTGCTACTTCCTATTCGACTAAAATATTATCCTAGTATTTACAAGGCTTTAAGGACGCCTAAGCCAAGGGCTAAGTTCAATTCTTTGTTTTGTTTCAAGCACCAAAAAAATTAATTTAAAATGCCTAAGGTGTAGCAAAATCCTTTTTTGCACACAGGCGCCAGTAGCCCTTACGGGGTCTCTTCCTCCATGACATTTTGAGCACCCTGTATTACAGAAACGGAAGAGTTTCCTGCTCGTCTACTATTACTACGGAATAACGACCACATTGGCTTCTTTCTTCACATTATTCGTTGTGAAACATCGACAGATACACCATGACTTCGAGAACACCATCATTGATCTATCCTTCGTGTTTTGCGGCTTTGGTAAGTCTGTGCTTAAGTTAGTTAAGTTAGTTAAGATACTTAAGTAGCTCCTTAACAAAAAAACTGTTAAAATATTGCTGACATATCACGAAAATTACAAGTACTTAATAAAATAAAAGGTTAAAGTTTCGACCCATGATGGGCTCCATTTTCCGCAACTCCACGACGAGAGCGTATATTGCGTAAATACACATATCTTTGAATTTCTTCGCCAATATGTGTAGGTTGCATCGCGATGTTTTCCTTCACCTAAGAGCGTCGGTAAGTAAGTAATAATCGGCATTTATATGAACAGCTTTTAGTTGTGTTTTTTGTCAAATGTCTTATTAGCTGGATATGCAAGCGCGCAGTGCCCTTCCCCTGTATATCGGTAGGCCCGGTACTTCAAAACATCTGTTCTACGTAGCGATATTATGTGCCAAGTTTAAGCTGCCAAGATATTTGATAACTATATTATACTTTACATCCGAATACGAGTATTTATACGATGCTCATATCTCATATAAACGTCGATGACGAATAGTTTCTCGGAAATATTCGTATTAGGCCAACAAGATCCCTATTTTTGCAATATCACGAATACAGTTTAGTTCATAATGTTGTAGGTTTGCAACTCGATTAGATACTCGTAGATCATAGATATATACAATGATAACAATAAATTAATTCAAAAACGATAAATCCGTATCGTTTTGACAATACTGACTGCACTGCGGACGACCGAGGGACGCGGTCAGAGGTGCGGGAGGGGTGCTCATCGGCAAACCTTCTGCGACCGAGTAGTAGATATGATGTATCCAGTTCGACCCCATGATGGGCTCCATTTTCCGCAACTCCACGACTAGCGTATGTTTTGCCTGACTACAAACATATCTTTGAATTTCTTCGCCAATATGTGCAGGTTCCATCACGATGTTTTCCTTCACCGTGAGAGGGTCGGGTAAATATGAGTATGAACTAGTAGTAACATCATTTCAGTTGAAAGCTTAATTTTGCTATATTTCAGTTTTACAGATCTATCTGCTGTTATTGATAAGAGCAGAGCTAAAGAAGCTGCGTTCTGGACAGATGTGCTTCATCAACCACATATCTGAAGTCATAGTAGATGCGCCTTATGGTGGACAAGGAAGAAATCCTCTATGAAATATAATATTTTATTACTACAGTCACTAAGGGGATCGCTTAGCATAGATTTAAAAGAAGCTTACACTAAGTAATTAATTACATAAGTCTGGGTTCGGCAGTTTGTATTTATTTTACGATTCTTGCTTTTTGTATTTTTCAAACTATAGATAAATAGTTTTTTTTTTAAATTAAATAATATAATATTTTTTGATTCTTTTTACTTATATTTCTCTTCCTTCCTTGTCATCTTGAGATAATAAAACACAATGTAGGATTATTTATTTTATTGCGAATTGTCAGTCTTATACAAAGTGGCAACCCTTTTGGAAAAAATGGCAACACGTGTATGTTTTGTGAAAATCTTATTTGACAAAAATTTTGTTATTTCTAGTGCGAATATGCGTGGTAATTCGTTTCAGTATTCGTCCTTATGAAGTACTAGCTGTTGGGCGCTACTTCGACGACGTGGAATTAAATAATATGGCCTATGTTATTTGGGGATACTTTAGCTTTCTAATGGTGAAAGAATTTTTGAAATCGGTCCAGTAGTTTTTGAGTTATTTCAATACATACAAAAATACAAAGTTTCTCTCTCTATAATATTAGTATAGTTATAAATTTATTCAGTGCCTATGTTGTTATGTTGTTCTCCGTCATAACACACACGGGTTCAGTGACATGGTTCTCGAATTTGAAATTCAAAGTGCCATTTTTGAGTTTTCTAAGTTCACTCCTCATTAATAAGAGAATATAACTCTGTATCACTGAAACAAAGAAAGGTTATGTATCATTTTCAAAGGAAATAACGGCAAGAAGTAAAGTTGACGGAGGAAGAGACGCTTAGTAAGGTGAGTGAACCTTTTTATATGTGAATCTAGATGCCGCTTGCTCGTTTACCACATTATAGTATACTAGCTCTTGTGCGCGTACTCGTAGAATAAAATAATATAGCCTATGTTACTCGAGGATAATATAGCTTTCTAATGGTGAAAGAATTTTTGAAATCGGCCAAGTAGTTCTTGAGTTATTTCAATACATACAAAAATACAATGATTCTCTCTTTATAATATTACTATAGACAAACAAATATATAATAAAAGACTTACACAAAATCGCAGTTAAATCAGACAAAAACACAACAATGGAGGTAATTAAATCGTTGAATTTCATAGAACTTTCTTTAAACACGAAGGCAGTAAAGATGAGGTGGAACGTTATCATTGCAATTATGTAAGCGATGCTGAAGCGCGAATAAATTCTCATCAACGTTGTATTTTTCTGTAAAAAAATAACTTTTTAATTTAATAAAACTAAAATAGGATAAAATAAATAATATAACGTTTCAAATATTTTTGTGATAATAAAGTCGATTGAAATAAACTCTAGCCCCTTATTACGAAAAAAAAAGTACTGCGATAAACGAGGACCGATAAGTCGTCGATTATACGATACTGGGGGACACTCGGAACTAAATAACATAGACCAAGTGTCTCATTGGACCAAATGATGTATCATAAGAAGTACCAGGAACAAGGATGTTCTGTATTTTGTAATAAATTTTATGAATGTACCAGTACCAAACGTAGAAAGTACAACAGTAATAATGCTGATTCTAGTTTCGGAATAAAGCAGTTTCTGTTGCTCGCGACTTTGTGCGCGCGGAATTTAAAAAATAGATTATGTAATTCAGTGATATTCTAGCTTTCAAATGGTGAAAGAATTTTTGAAAACCCAGTAGTTTTTGAGTTATTTCAATAATAACAAAACACAAGTTTTTTCAATTTACAAAATTATATTAATTATATGTGTAAGTACTAATAAATATATATTTTTTTTTGCTTACCATATGCAAACTGACAATAAAGGCGATATTGAAAATTATATCAAATAGCAGGAAGAAAAAAAATAGCAGAAGTAATGAAATGATAAGTAACGGATTATCAAAAAAATTAAAAACAAACATCGACCAAAACAACATCGGAATGGAGTCGAAAAATATTACTATGATCAATATTGTAGCGATCTGCAAAACAAATAAAAAATTATTCAACTGCTTTAAAGCATTTTTCGCACCAGTATAGTATTTTTGTCAAGTAGCAAGTAGCAATTATCCGAACAAAGGATTTACCACTGTTTGGACTCGTTTAAGCCTAAACCTACGCACTAGGATAGTAATTTAGTAACTAAACGTGTCTGAACAGCAACATTTTTGTAGAATAGATTAGTAAATGCTTTGTTCGGGTACTTGCTACTTGCTACTCGACTAAAATACTATCTTAGTATGTACAAGGCTTAAAGGATGGCTCACGCACACGCTACAGTCCTACAAGGATATTATGGCACTCGGAAAATATGTGAACTTACAATGTCATTTTGACAGCGTCACATTTTAACTAATCAGGGGAAGACAGCCGCCTGTCATAATGTTCCCATTTTTATAAATTCGATATTCCAGAAAACATCGCCTACGATGTTATTCTTTTTGCTTCTAATATATTAAACAATTTCATTATGACCTTGTATTTTCTTGTATAATACAAAAGCTTTATCAATTTATGCGTATTATACATTAAAATAGTAAGCATTACAACGGGCACTTACGTGATAAGTAGAGAATGGCTTGCTTATATTTTGTATTAATAATTTAAGATTGAATTGAATTCCAAAGAAGGAAATATTTACCTACTGTTATCCCTAAAAGTCTGTAGGCGCCATAAGTGCCATAATATCCTTGTAGGACTATACACCGTACTTCTTTCATAAAATTAAGGAAGGTATTCTGAAAGTCTAAAATGCAATGGCCACCAAGTACAACATAGAACAATAGTTTAAAAGATTTGGGTTAATTTTGATTGGATAATAGACAAATTAAGTACTGTTCAGACACACTGACATAAATCTAAAGTTCAGTTTCTTAACTGTACAGTTTAAACTGTGCAGTGAAAACTGACATACTGCGACGGTGTACCAAAGCAATATGTACGGTAGAGCAGAAGGAGAAGGGTTTTTCTTTGATACGTCGCAAAATAATAATTTAAATATGAAATAACTTCACACACTTGAAATTTCTTGACTTATTTAATAAAGATTAAAGAACATTATTATATTATATAATTTGAATCATTTGAATTTAATAAAATATTAAAATAACATTAATAATAAATATTTTACATAATCAATATGAATCTTCTCCCTTAAGTGTCTTAGCTCTGAATGCCGAAAAACTAATGAAAAATCAGAAAAAGTGGAATAATTTAAAACTTTGAATTTTGAAAATATTACAGAAGGAAGCAAGTGCCTTGACTTTTTATATTTCCTAGCCATCATTGAGGTTTCAGCCACCATGATGACTAGAAACTAACGGCATCGTTATACAATACACACGTCAATTCGAACTGCACAGTCGAACTGTAGTTTTCAGCCTACACACGTCTGTTTTAACTGGGCAGTTTAAACTGAGCGGCTTTACACGTGTTTAGGCTTGCTGTATAACCGAAACAATTTGCAATAATTATAGTTCACAATATTAGAAAGGTGAAAGAAGAAAAAATGTTATTAGTAAGGTAAAAACATTGTTATGCTTTCATTATTGAACTTTTTGAATATAAAATTACTAAAATAAAGAAGAACATAAACGTCTTCCACATTAATCCACTTTCCCATCCTATCCTTTTCTTATAAGGAAATTATGGGAAGCGGAAGTTGAGTGGCGGGAGAGGTGAAGCATAGGAAGAGGTATTATCCTCTTTCTGTGCGTCTCCTCCTCCGTAGATTAAGGTTAGGCAATGCATCTGCAGTTGCAGATGTCTATGGGTAGAGTCGCTTCGCTTTTTCAGCGAATCCAGGTGATCCCTTGCTCGTTTGTCACTTTATAATATAAAAAAAATTGCGGTATTTTAATTAGTTATAAATTTTCAATTTATTAGCATTCCAAGATTTTTAAAAGCTTCACAAACTGTTTCAAAAATGCACATTCAAGAAGGACATTGAAATAATAAAATAATATAAAAAAACTAACCAATTTGATGTATGACCATACCAGGAGTCCATATCTTAACGGTATACAAAAGCAGCATCTCTTCAGAATTGGTATTTCACCGTGCATTGTCAAAACGAAACAAAAAACACGAGAGCACTCCGCAACAAATGAACAGAGGATGGCAACTGATGCTGAACGAAGAATTATTTGTTGTGTATGTATTTATTTCGTATAACAAAAATATCTCTGATAACCACCCTTGTTTGAGCAGAACTGGGTTTTTTCAAAATGATATAAAATGACGTTAAATAAGGGTTTCACAGGACAAACGTGTTTATAGATAACTGCATGCTGTTCGCGGGTTAGTCCCAGCGAAATTAAATATAGCTTGTGTTACTGAGTGATAATGTAGCTTTCTAATGGTGAATGAATTTTTGAAATCGGCCCAGTAGTTATTTCAATTCATACAAAAATACAAATCTGTCTTTATAATATTAGTATAGATTAGCGGTTAATAGCGAGTTCGTCCGCGCAAAATTAAAAAAAAGTATCGCTTGTTTTACTCACTGTAATTTTAGTTATCTAATGGTGAAAGAATGTTGAAATCGGTAAAGAAGTTTTTGAGCTTTTTTGATAACATAGAAAGATTCAAATATACAAACTCTGTCCTCAGCGGTATTTCCAAACGCTTCCGATTTAGAGGCCTTCAAGAATAAAGCGTACTCCTCCCTCAAAGGATGGCAACACATCCGCGGTTACTCTGGCAGTGCATGTGTCCATGGGCGTCGGATTAACTAACTCAGGCGAACCGCTTCTCGTTTGCACCCTTCTCCTATAAAAAAAAAACTATTTCTCATCTGTAATATCAAAAGCTTTGTAAAAATCTTAATAACTCATAAAAGTACAATCGGGTGAATTGGTGGTGTTCCATCTAAAAAGCTCGTATAAACAGTTCATACGATTTAAGACGTTATGTACACAATAAGTTGCAACTTGAGCAGTACATGTCAAATTCTTTTTAACTATTTTATCCAACTGGCTATTTGTACTTATAAAATAGTTTAACTTTATATTATTACCAGCTGTTGCTCGCGATTTCGTCCGCGTGGATTTAAATAATGCCTATGTTACTCGGGGTTAATGTAGCTTTCTAATGGTGAAAGAATTTTTGAAATCGACGTAGTAGCTCTTGATTTATTTCAATACATACAAAAATACAAAGATTTTCTTTATAATAATAGTATAGATTATTTATTTAAGTGGAAAATTAAACAAAATATTTTATTTCTTAGATTTCCCTTCTTTATTTGCTTTCCTAAGGATAATAACTACATATTTTTTAAATAAAACACAAAGTTAAGTTTTTTTATATTTATTGCGAATAATTGAGTAAACTTATCCAAAATAAACAGATGATAAAAAATACACTCAGTCTTATACAAAGCGGCAACCCTTTTGGCAAAAATGGCAACATTCTTTTTATGTTTTATGAAAGTGTTATTTGACAAAAATTTCGTTCTTACTAATTAAATAAAGTCATATTCTTAAAAATGTAACTTTTTGTATAATAATTCTCTTTTACTTTTAAAATAAGACTATAAAATAAAGTATACCCAGAACAGGAAACTCATCATAAGTCGTCTCAAACGCCTTTATTACATCACTTTTGATAAATACGTAAAAAAAAAATCCGGATTCTTCTGAAAAATTGTGATGTTATTTTTATTACTGGTCAGCATATTAATCTCTAAACTTAATATAATAAAAAAAACTTTTTAAAATAAGCAGAAAATGTGTAATTCAAAAATACATTTCTGTATTGTTAATTAAACTTATTCCATTTACGAATATGACGTCAGTTAGATTGTAAGCGAAGTTTATTTTAAGATGATTCAGTATTTGGCCGGACGGGTAATGAAGCATATCCAGTGTTAATATTATTCTCCGTCATGACACAAACCGGTTCAGTGAAGTGGTTCTCGAATTTGAATTGAGTGTCATTTTTGAGTTTTCTAAGTTCACTCCTTATTAATAAAAGAATGTAACTGTGTATCACTGAAACAAAGAAATATTTAAATTAATAAATAGATTTTTAAATGGTAAAATTATTTTTTAAATCGGTATAGTAGTTTTTGAGTTATTTATGTGCAAAAATACAAATCTTGCCTTTTATTACGAGTAAAAGATGTACTACACTTCCCACTGGCAAAACATGTTTAAAACATAATATTATGATCCCTGTCAGTATTGATAACGCTTCTTAAAAACTGTATTGTTACAGTGAAAACTTACTATTATAATATTTATTTTATCTATAGTAAGCCCCGCAATTATTGCTTATATGTCAGTAAACTGCAAATTTTGTAATAAGGCTGGTTATACAATGCTAGATTCAGATATAAAAAAAACTTACGCAAAACCGCAACAACACCAGACGCAAATATACCGAGGAATTCAATTAAATCCCTATCAACTTCCATAAAATTTTTGATGAATAAAAATACAGCAACGAGAAGGAAGAAGATTATCATTTCAATTGCATAAGCGATCCCGAAGCGCCAATAAATTCTTATCAAAGTTGTATTTTTCTGTAACAAAAAAGTTATTAACTAAATAAGTAAAACACAATTGAATTGTATGATTTTCATCATCAAACTGCCCTTGACCCTTTGTCATAGTAACAACTATATTATAGCAGGACACTAGCGACATTATGACAATGTTAAAAACTATTGTATTAAAAATGCTGTCGAAATGTAGCTGTGTTTATTTATTTTATTTTATGGCATTTTCTGTGTTTGGACACTAAATAAATAACAAAGACACTAAAATCCACTTAACTGTAGGTAGATTTTATAGAATTTCTAACGGAACTAACAGCGATAGCATCGCCTCTGTTACCGGTTTAGACGTCCTAATTTGATTATTGGCATTGGGAAGAATAAAATCACCATAGGTTAAACATTCGTACATATATACAGACCGATAAATGACATTCTGGATATAAATAGATACCGATAACTCGGTCAGCAAAGTGACACGAGTATAGTGCGTTTCAAACGTAGAAAGAGAAATATATAGAAGTAGCAATAGCGTATACGGTTGAGACACAAAACATGCCTTAGACTACGTCATACGTATGTTGTGTGTGCATCACTTTACGGCTTTAAACCAATAACATCATGTCTCAAGCCTTTGCCTGGGGCGTATGAAAAATTAGTTCCCCAAAAATACGCTTGGAGCTTCACAATACTATATGATATGTCACATTTGTTTGGGTCTTAGTCCTGGACCCAAACAAACATAATCGTATACGGAGAAAGGGACCAAAGATCTATGTCACTGTCTTTGTCACGTTACGTATATTTCGTATAAATGTGTCACAGTCGCTATCAGTTTGACTTATGTCATGTCTGATCTACTTCTTTTAATCTATGGTTTCAAATAAGAATATTTGTGACAATGAACTCTTTCGGGCAACCGCCACCAAATTATTACTAGCTATTGCTCGCGATTTTCGTCGAGAGGAATTTAAAAATACAGCCTATGTTACTCGGTTATAATGTAGCTTTCTAGTGGAGAAAGAGTCTTTAAGATAAGTCCAGTAGTTTCTGAATTATTTCAATATATACAAAAATAAAAGCTTTTTCGTTTTATAATATTAGTATAGATTAAGTAAAGAAATATAGATAAACTTAGTAATTATTGTTTTTTTTTATATTAAAAAAAAATGCTTACCTTATGCAATCCGACAATAAAGGCGATATTGAAAATAATATCAAAGACCAGCATAACAAGATTTAGGATATATAATGCAATGATACATAACCCTTCAGTGCCTATTATCAGTAACCAAAATATCATAGGAATCCAGATGAAAATAAATCCCGTGAGGACTATTGTAGCGATCTGAAAAGAAATGTAAAATAAATCAGCTGCCTTAAAAGATGGCTCACACTACCGTGCTGTGGCGTGCGACACCACAGAACACAATACTCCTATCGGAGAACAGCCACATCATACATAAATGTAAACATGTGCGCCACAGTGCAGAGCCGTGTCCGGACAGGGCCCCGTCAGGATGGCACACGCTATGCCACGATAGCGAAGCTAATATTATAAACATGGGAAATAACTACAAACCTTATCACACATATACAAAACTAGCTGCTGTACGCGACTTCGCCCGCGAGGAATTAAAAAATATAGCCTATGTTACTCGGGGATAATGTAGCTTCCTAATGGTGAAAGAATTTTTGAAGTCGGTTCTGGACTTCTTGAGTTATTTCAATACATACAAAAATATAAAAATACAAAGTTTTCCTCTTTATAAAATTTGTATAGAAGATTATTAATAATTAATAATATATAATTTTTTAATAATAATTTGTATATAAGGTTATGTAAATCTATATATTAGAAGATATAGATTTACATAACCTTAATATTAATTTTCTTTCATAAAACGTAACAAAGGAACCTATTCTAAAAAATTAAAATATTGCTGTTGTTAAGTAAAAAATATAACATTTAGTTTACATATGGTTGTTAATTTGGATTAGTTTATAGACGTACTAAATCAGTTTCTATTCATACACGCTAACATACATCTAAAGTTTATTTTTAGCTGCGTCTACGCTTGCTCTGAAAAGCAAAACAAACATACAAACACTGGTTCAAAATATAAGTAAGGTGAAAGAAGAAAAAAAAATATTAATATGGTAAATCAAAGTATTATAAAAAATAAACAACTAATTAGTCTTCTATTATGTAATTTGAAGTAAAATTTTTCAATAAAAGACTTTTTAAAGCTTTAGAAACTATTAAAATAAATTAAAAATACAATTACTCACCAATTTGATATATGACCATACGAGGAGTCCACATCTTAACGGTATACAAAAGCAGCATCTCGTCAGATCTGGTATTTCTCCTTGCATTGTTAAAACAAATTTAAAAAGTAAAATAAAACACACGAGCGCTCCGCGCCAAACGAACAGAGGACGCAGACTGACGCGATAGGTTTAACGAAGTAGCCAGCGTATGTTTTATATACGTTTGTATTTCGTATAATACAAACTACTAAATAGTTTTTTTTTACGTAAATATAGGACCAATAAATATTTTGCATCGGATAAAAAAAGAATCACGTAAATCGGTTCAGAACTCGCTGCTTAATTCATGTACATACTTAAAAAAAAACTCATTCACTTGATAACCTCCGTCTGTTGGAAGTCGGTTAAAAATATCTCTGATAACCACACATGTTTCAGCAGAACTGGGTTATATTAAATGGCGACAAATAAGGGATTCATGGCACAAATGTGTTTATCGTTAACTAGATGCAGTTCGCAAATTCGTATAGGCAAAATAAACAAAATATCGCCAATGATAATGTACAATAGCTTTCTAATAGTGAATGAATTTTTGATATCGAATAAATATAAACAAACTATTCCTGCTCTGTACTATAAAAAGCTTTGTAAATATTAATAACTCATGTACAATCGGGTAAATTGGCGGTGATCCATTTTAAAGCTACAGTCGTATAAACAGTTCGTATGCTTTAAGATGAATCGGAAACAATAGGGTGCAGCAAATACAAATAAATACTAATAATTTAGCGGTAAAAAATAATTACACGTCTCTAAAATTAAAAAAATAATTGTGTCAGGTATACATAACTTGACGCTTTTTTTGGATTCAAACCGGAACTATAATTTACAGGATCTAGAGGGGGGGCGGGAAAGTCCCGTTCAAAACAGGACGTCTGGTCACGTAAGGCATACACTAACTATTTGAATAAAAACATCATAGTACTCGTAATAGCTAATAAAAGTCATCTACTGAATAAAAGGCTTTCTATAGCCACGCAAGTTAGAGTAGTACATGTGATTTCTTTTAATTATTTTATCCTGTCATTTGTCACTACTATTTAACTAAAATTTTGTATGAAGGGGTGATAATTGTCTTATTTGGAACAAGGCAATTTTCCTGTTACACTACGGCTTCATTAGACCGATGTCACGCAAAAAACGGCCTTACCCCGAAGCAAAATCTCTGTTTTCTGTCTGTCTCTGTGGAACGGGGCGCGCGCTTCTGTACGTCACGAAGTACTTGCTTACATTGAAGAATATTGTCTTTCTCTTTACTACATTGTAAAACGTTGTCAATGTTCTGATGTAATCAGCAAATACTCTGTTTTCATAACGAACTCGGGTCCAATGAATCCATAGGGTAAGTGGAACACCGCGGATGTCCGTGACTGTACATATCCGGTTCATGTACACTCGCTGCCAAATACGCGAGGGTTTTCCTGCCGCGCATTTTACGAAAGCTTCGCAGCAAAGGTCAATAAACTTATCTGTTCCGAGCTTAACTTGACTGATTTTTAAGATATTAGTGTCCGCGATCTGTTCATAATCGCCTACGAATTAAACGTTAACTGTAGACTTGGTTATTTTATCGAGAAACCGCTATAAGCGAGAATCATATCGCGGTCCCTTGGACTCTCCAGGTTTGACTGTATTATAACTAAATACGAAAGTTAAGATGCATGAATGGCAACGACTTAACGGATATTGGTACACATAGGCTACTTATTATGTGTTTTTTTAATGTTATAAAGTGGCAAACGAGCAAGCGGCCAACTGGATTCGCTGAAATAGCGAAGTGACCTCTGCCCATAGACATCTGCAATTGCAGATGCGTTGGCTACCCTACGGAGGAGGAAACGCACAGCAAGAGGATAATTATACACTAATTTAATAAAAAAAAATAGTTTTACGCAGACGTAGTCCCTGGCGACGGCAAGACCTTGTATTTCTGTAAATTTATTTCAACAGACAATACTAAATACAGCCGAACCTGGATAAGTGAGAACTGGACTAGAAAGAAACATCTATAACGGAGAGCTACGGTACGGTCCCGAGCTCCCGAGGGATTATTTTCATAACCTACAAATTCGGATTAGAGGGAAACGAGACAATTGAGGTCCCTTGGACTCTCGCCAACTGTACCTATACTTAGAAATATTCATGAAATTGATAAGTCTACAGTTCAAAGTTCATGTCATTTTCCAATGTCCCGTATACGAGTATAAACAATGACGCATGTTTATTAAACTGCGCAGTTGAATGATAATACGCTCGGTGATATATCATTTCCTTTAAATTGTCCGCGCTAAGCGGAATTTCTATTTTGTTTACCAATGTTATTGCAAAACAAATTAGAGTCGAATATGGGTAAGTGAGAGGCCAAGCGACCGAAGTAATTGTCTCGCAGAATTTCTGGCTCATGATAATAGTCCCTCGGTATCATACCGTGGCTCTCGCTAAAAGAAGTTTCTCATTAATCCACTTCTCACTTATCAAGGTTTGACCGTTGTTTATATATAACTAGCCTGTTGCTGGCGACTTCGTTCGCGCGGTATTAAAAAATGTAGTCTAAATTATCAAAATTCTTACATTGCCCAATAACAAATCCGAGATTTTTAAACGATTTCCTACATACTTCGTTTTTATTTTATTTCATAAAGTGGCAAACGAGCAAGCGGCCAACTGGTTTCGCTGAAATAGCGAAGCGACCGCTGCCCATAGACATCTGCAAATGCAGATTCAACTTATGAAGTTAAGTTCTTCTATTATTTCTACATCTAACTATAATCT
>QDHC01000151.1:107124-122139 GCA_013186455.1 Papilio dardanus tibullus | reverse complement strand
TTTTGTAATAAAGTAACCACAAATGCGTGTATTAAAGACAAATTGATCAACAAAAGTGCATTCAAAATACATTGTATGAATAACGCATATGAAGCATTGCATTTGACTCACCCTAAGGCCCTCCGTACACTGCTTCTTATTCTTCCTTATTTTAAGGTTTTCAACCTGGACGGTAGAGTCCTTTCTAACCCTCTCTATCCTGTGCCAATAGCTTGACCTTCTGATGCGACACGACGTCCACTTTCTTTCTTTCTTTCCATACACAGTTTCTAAGGGACTAACGCAATCCAATCTCTTTGTGGTTCCTACAGATACGAGTCCTCGACATAGAGCCTAAGATTTGAATGAATTTTCAAGCCTAAGCATTCACACGAACGCCTTTTTAACGTCGGTGTTGGCGTTTTTTCCTACGAACATTGTAAAATGAGTCTTCTTTCGTTTGCCCAGCGTTCAAAATGCAACGCTGCACGATTGACATTTAAAAGAGACTCCGTGTGAATGGATGTGCGATGAAGATGGAAATGCATTTGTTTTATCTCAACGCTTTTTCAGCGCGCGTGGAAAAGCGCTCGTGTGCATGCAGGTTTACGGTCGAATCCTGAAACGAATCTTGAAGTAAGCGCCGCTAACAATTGAATTATTTTTATGTTATTTAGAGTATATAGAGAATATATGGAATTTTAAGTTTAAGCTTGGCCTAATCCTGCACTGTTACATATTCAAATGACGTTTCCAAATTCTGCCTTAAGTCAAGTGTATATAAAAAATACTCTTGTCACGTACTCCGTATACGTGTTTGAATTTCTATTATAAGTAAAAGAAGACCACAATACCAGGTCAAAATGCAATCTTGTGTAAACTAAAACCGCTTTATTCCGAAACGTGAATCAGCGTTCTTACTGTTGTATTTTCTACGTTTGTACTGGTGCATTCATAAAATCGATTACAAAATACAGAACATCTTTATTCCTGATACTTCTTATGATACATAATTTGGTCCAATGAGATCCCTGGTCTATCTTATTTAGTTCCGAGTGTCCTCCAGTATCGTATAATCGACGACTTATTATATTGGTCCTCGTTCATCGCAGTACTTTATATTTTTTTTTCGGAATAAGGGGGAAAGTGCCTTGTGCCTACGTATTATGAAATTGTACCCGTTTTATGACACTGGTCGCGTTTCCTTAATTATTTGTAAATTTAATTACTTGTCATATCTATGTCGTATCTAAATTGAAGTTTTATGTAATGTTAGTTTCATAATAGGCCAGTTGATTGAACTTTTAATTTACTTCAATTTAAGAGTTAGATTGGGCCAGTCCAAAATTAAAAAGTAATTTTAAAAAAAATGTAATCATCATCACCAGCGCACGTCGTCCCCACCGAGGGGTGCGGAGCCTACCTCCTAAGGAGTGACTAGGCCATAGTCAACCACGCTGACCAATACGGGTTGGTTGACTTCACACATATCTTTGAATTTCTTCGCCGATATGTGCAGGAATCACGATATTTTCCTTCACCATAAGAGCGTCGGGTAAATATGCACATTAAATTCGAAAATTTTAAAAGTTCAAAAAAATCGTGACATCAAATTCTATAACTCTTGCAATATCTGACTAATCATTCTGATAGGCTAGATTCCAGGAATAGTCTTTGGTATGGCAATCGTTACATGATCAGTCCGTGTATGGCCGCATTACATTCTTTGCTCAACGTCAAATAATCAGGTCAATATGTCAGAAGACTTTTAAGATGAGAGTTAATGAGGAACATTTTGAGGGACTAGACAAACAACATTTTTAGACCCCTTTTTTAACCAAAACTATAATAAATAAATGAAAAAAATGTAATTACAGTCAAGCCTGGATAAGTGAGAAACTTCTATAAGCGAGAGTCATTCTATAGTTCCGACGTGCTACCTCCATAAGCGAGAAACTCGGATTAGAGAGAAACCTCTGTAAGCTAAACAAATATCGCGGATCCTTGGCCTCTTGCATATCAAGTTTCGTTTGTATAAACATATCCCTAATTTCTTTTGGGCACAGACGGAGTCGCGTCCTACAGCTAGTTTAAAATGATTCAATCAGCATAGCATACGTAAGTCATCCTCATGTTAGATTTAAACCGGTCACGTTATGTGATACAAATAATTCAGTAAATACTAGAATGTCGGTCTGTCTGTTAAAGGCAAACAGATTTCCCGATGCAAGTTTTTTTTTCTAAAAACGTAACCAGGAATCTTATCTCGTAACTAAATGGTTCCTACTTGATTTACAATTACCTTTTCCTTTGTAACTTTTTTGCCGATTGGGTAACTAGTTACTAACTTGTACCTAACTTAAGTTATATAATTAGTATGTCACTTGTGTATACTTGAAGTTGTCCCATTTTATTAAGTCAATGGATATTAGTATTTAGGTTTTTTAAATACACACTTCTTGTAAAAAAAAATGAAAATCGGACAACCAGGAGCCGAGTTATGGGCGAATAAAAAAGGCAATAAAACCATACAGACGAATTGAGAACCTCTACCATTATGGAAGTCGGTTTATTAATTATATGCAACCAATTGCTTCAAAAGGATATTATTTAACAAATTACAATAAATATAATATTCACAACGGTTTAGTAGTCACTAAGGGATACCATAAAATAATGATTTAGTATTAAATCATCACTAAGCAAGTGTTGAAGTGACTAATAACTTTTACATTTAGGTATTAGGAAAGCCACCACCAGATGGGATTAGCGCTAGGGAAAAAGAGAGAAGAGTACACAAATACCTCTGATGAATCCGTAGCGATTCGAATCTTTAGGATACAAAACATAACGATGACTTGTATCCGCTATATCGTGGGTTGTTAATACTTGACTGAATCCTTAGGGATTCGAATTTATAGGATACAAATCATAGCGATGACTTGTATCCGCTATATATCGTGGGTTGTTAATCCTTGACTAAATTATAAGGATACAAATCATAGTCATGTCTTGTATCCACTAGATGTCGTTGTGTTGTTAATCCTTGACCCAAATCATCATCTACGAGCCGCTGCAGCTACAATGTGGCATCTTATATAACGCAACGTAATAACTTGTAACTCTATGTGACTGACGTCACCTTGATACAAGGATTATAAAGGGGTTTATACATTAACTGACAAATAATAGAAAAAATATTCTTAATATAAGATATTGTAAATAAGTTGGTTTGTATCTAGGACTTTGTACCTATTATAAACGATAACTATTATATGATGGAAAAGCAAACTAGGGTATAACAATGAGTTCTTACTCAACGGTAGGAAGAATTTGATTAATTAACTAAAATCCAGAAAGACCATGACTAGATTAATGTGTAGTAACTCTATACTTTAACTTAACTTAATTAATACTTACTTATTCCGCTGGCACAACGACCCAAAGTGGGTCTTGGCATCCAACACAAGAGAGCGCCATCGTCGCCTGTCCTGAGCGGTCTCCTGTTGTTAACTTAATTAATAACTTTTTAAATTAAGTGTATAGTCTCCTTAATTTCTCTGAGGATACGTCAGCGTATGTTGCATGTGTACAGCTAATCCTAAACGAGTGTCGCATACGTAATCAATACACGCATTATGTTGACTTACTTCTATTGATAAATAAATGATTGAAAAACGTATCGACTCTGAGATAGATCGGATTGAACATTGTAAGAGCGATTTTAAATACTTCGAAGATTAGCTTAAAGTTTCATCCAAGTTTCTAAGAAAATAAATGAAAGTGATATGTAATTAATATTCAAGGAAGATTTAAATAAGTTTTCTTTATTTTAAACAATCTTACTAAAATTATAAATGAAAAAGTTAAGGTTAATGGATCGATGTATATTTGAATATATCTCAAGAACGACTGCACGGATCTCGATGAAATTTTGCACGGATGTAGAACATAGTGTGGAAAAACAGATAGGCTACTTGTTAAGTTTTTTTTAGTTCGTTCAGACGGAGTCGAGGGCGACAACTAGTAAGTAAAATTGTTTAATAATGACTTTGTATTATACTTAAGTGGCCAATTTGTTTATAGAAGCTAAATAGTAAGTTTAGTTTACTAATTATACAGTCGTGTGTCGTTGGGAGTAATCAACTACTTTTGTAATCAAAAAAAGTAATCTAAATTACGATTATATACTAATTATCAATAATTACATACTAATCTATACTAATATTATAAAAAGAGAAACTTTGTATATATTGAAATAACTCAAGAACTAATGGGCCGATTTCAGAAATTCTTCCACCATTAGAAAGCTACATCATCCCCGAGTAATATAGGCTATATTATTTAATTCCACGTGGACGCAGTCGCGAACAACAGCTAGTTATAGATTACATTTAGCCCAACTCTGGCTTGTAGAACATTTTTACCCATATTTCTTCTTCCTTTGTCTGTCAATATTGAATTATGTAGAGCACAACTTTTATCCACGAGACTAATGTAATACAAACTGGTTTACGTATGTGAGATGAATGCATTTGTTTGTGTCGACATTTCGTTTTAAAATGCCGCCTTTGAATGAGCTGCCAAGCCGGAAGACGAACAAGGAGGACAAGGCTACGGTTATCTGGTGCACTTTGTCAGTTTGTCACGTGTTTACCTCTTCAATTATTATCAAATTGTAACTATCACACTTGGATACCTTTGATGATTAATAATTTAGCTATTAGTGTATATTACTCTTACGGTGAAGGAAAACATCGTGATGAAACCTGCACATATCGGCGAAGAAATTCAAAGATATGTGTGAAGTCGACCCGCGCTGGGAAAGCGTGGCAGACCATGGCCTAATCACCCCATTAGGGTAGGCTCCGAGCCCCTCAGTGGAGACGTATAGCTGGTGATAATTAGTGTATATACAGTCAAACTTGAGAACAGAAACCTCTATTAGCGAGAATCATTATATGGTCCCGACGTGATACTTCCATTAGCGAGATAAACGGATTAGAGAGAAACCTATATCGCGGTCCCTTGGACTCTCGTATATCCAGATGCGACTGTATCTACTTTATCTACACTCTCTTATGCTTCGGCGTCATTAGTCCGAGTTCGCGATAGACACGGAGACACGGACAGGCGAGACAAAGTGTTGTGTTTAATTAAAGTAATCATTGTTATGTTTCTTTAATAATTTTGTGTACCTAATTGTTATTATTATCAATGTCGCTTTGTAT
Organism: Papilio dardanus tibullus; assembly: GCA_013186455.1. Classification (NCBI taxonomy): domain Eukaryota; kingdom Metazoa; phylum Arthropoda; class Insecta; order Lepidoptera; family Papilionidae; genus Papilio; species Papilio dardanus. The sequence continues at coordinate 116,929 of QDHC01000151.1, read as the reverse complement.
TTACTGTGTACCATATATCATATTGTGAACTATGTATTTTTCGTATAGTGTCATATTGGATCAACTCTGTAAAGATGCTATACTGTTGTTAATAAATAAATAAATTTTGCTTCGGCGTACTTAAGTTTTTATCTAGAATTCGGTATAATGAAGCCTAGGCATAAGTAATTAATTAATGACGTAATCGTCATCAGCCTTATCATCATCAGCTCACTGTCCCCGCTAAGTCTATCCGCGCGAAGTCTACCCTAAGGCGTGACTAAGCCATAGTCAACCGCCCTGGCTTACTGCAGGTCGACTTTACGAATATTTTCATTTTCCTCGCCGATATGTGCAGGTTGCATCACGATGTTATCCCTTAGGATAACATCGTGATGCAACCTGGTTCTTAAACCGCCGTAAGAACTTCGGGGCACACGGTGGGATTCGAACCCAGCACCTGTAGATTACAAGTCAAGCGCCTAACCCCTGAGCCACCGACGCTCCGATAATCAAAATCAATAATACAATCTAATAGGACAGTCCTTGGATCGAAGTAACAACGAAAGTAGAGCATCTAGCATTCTTCGCGGGTCAAGAAATCCTCTGTACTGCAAAGCAAATTCATCTTTATATTCAAAATAGTAGGTACTATATTTCAATAGACTGTTATCAGTTCAGACTCGTATTATCCTGTAGGTATGTCTAAAGTTGTGGGAAAATGTATGCCTTTCAAATAGTCGGTTATTTACGACTTAAACTTGGTTCGTAAAGCATTAATCAAACCGTTCAGTAGTCTTTTGTCTGCAGAGCGATTGACGCATCAATATACCCCTAAAGCTGGCTACAGATGCTCAGATTTAACTGTACAATTCGACCGCACAGTTAAAACTGACGTGTGTAGATAAAAGTGAGAACTGTACAGCTAAAACTGCGTAGGCAAAACTAAACGTTATTAGCTAGCTTAGGAAAAACAGCAGTTAACAAGAAACAAAACTACGAACTTGTCTATTTAATGAAGAAATATTTTAAAAGGATGTGACTTTAGACATTTTTGTCAAGAAGTATATGGCATAGATATATTTTTTAGACATATTTCTGGTTCATGCGAAGTACGGGATACTTTGAATTAATTTGTTTTCCTCGTTTCGAAGTCACGACAACGTGCGGCAAATGGCAGTCAAAAATACACGCGTGATGTGTAATGCACATTGGAAGCTTTCACATTACACAATTCGATTAAAAAAACCTTCGATCCTTCGGAATTTAGTTTAACTTCAAAGGATATATAAAAGTATTTACTTATTCTGTTTGGACGTCACATTTAGAGCAATTACGCGTAACCGTCGTGTATGCGTAGATGTATGAATGTAGAAGCGAGAGAGGTGTGTTAGGATCGTGCCAAATGGAGGTCCGTTGTCTCTGCCTACCCCTCTGGGTTACGGGCGTGAGTTATGTTGTTGTTTCTTCATGATTCAAATTGGAACTCTAAGCTCAGTTACCGCCTATAAGGTATAAGTCAGGGGTATAAAACAAATGGATATCGTAGACTTTTAAATGAAAGAAACAAATTTTACGCCATTTTTTTTAATTTCAATCTCTTAAAGTTCTAAGAATATAAGATTCCATAAAAATATGACCATTGCTTTAGACAAATATAAAAAAAATGGTAAATTATACCTTTATATAAGTTCAGACAGCGATTTTGAATAGTTTTCTTCTCTTTAATTGAGGTTCTTGGACCTTGTTTATGGAGCTCTTCCCATCCTCTATGTCCTGTGCCAACATCTTGACCTCCTGACAATACGTCTACTTGCTTTTTATTTGGTTTATGTAAGTTGAATAGTTTTAACAAACCTTTTTTCCAAATACTTAGCTAAAAGGCTACGATAAATGTTGACAACCCCTTATATATAGAGTTACTTAGGAAGCAAGGTATTGTTAGGTATTCGATTTCGTGAATTGCGCGGACCAGTGCAGCGGTCGAGTTGCGACATTTTATGCAATACTCCCTACTGACCATAAATACTAGTTAGCAAATCTATTATTTAAGATCTAATAATAGGTATCTAGTACTAATATTATAAAGAGAAAAGAATTGCATTTGTATGTATTGAAATAACTCAAGAACTACTGAGTTGGGGCGATTTTAAAAATTTAATATTAGAAAGCTACGTTATCCCCAAGTAAAACAGGCATATGTCTTTTAATTTCACGTGGACGAAGTCACGCACAACAGCTAGTTATTATATATGTTGTGAATACGAAATAATGGATGTTTACGGGTTCGAATCCTGTCATTCGACATAGGTAATAGTAGGAAGGATGTCGAAATGGTTAACAACAGTTAAATATCCATATTCGGGCAAAAGCTATAAGCTTTAGAATATATTCAGAAAAAGAGATAATCTTCATTTAAGTACCCAGTATCCCATTACAATAAATCATTGATAATAAATTATTCAATTAAAGAAATATGTCTATTAATATTTATAGACAATTTATTCAAAATATCAAATTTAAATTGATATTTGACAGCGCAACAAAACTCGTCGACATCTATCATTGAGTGATCTGAATATTTTGAACAGATTAACACGTTCACTGCGTAACAGGCCTATACCGGCCTACCGCGGTACTTAGGGTGCGGACGAAGAAAACTATTCATTTTTTTTATACTATAAAGTGGCAAACGAGCAAGCGGCCACCTGAACTCGCTGACACAGCGAAGCGACCACTACCCATAGACATCTACAATTGCAGATGCGTTGAACTACGAGTATATCCCTCTCGCTTGTTCGAAACGAACAGTGGTAGAGCCCGCTTCAACATCATCTATATCAAGAAGTGGCCGGCTCACCTGGTTAAAAACCACGACCATACAGAAGACAGGCGTTAAATGTAAGCTATTCTGTGTTTCGTCTGATGAGTATGGTGCCGGAGGCCAAAGTTTACTCCACTTTCTCTTCCTATCATTTCCTACGCAAATTATGGGAAGGGCAAGTGTATTGGCGGGGTAGAGGACGCATAGGAATAAATATTATCCTCTTGCGTAGCTTCAGGGCAGGCAACGCATTTGCAATTGCAGATTTCTATGGACAGGAACGCTTCGGACTTTTAAGCGAATCCTGGTGGCCACTTGTTCGTTTGCCACTTTGTATTAAAAATCTAATTATATACAAAAATGTATACTTTACGTTTCCACAAAGTTATGGGAATATAAATAGCTATAGCTGGTGGGTCAAGAAAGGGCGCCTCAATAACGGAAATATCATTGGGGCGCATTTTGGCCCGCCGTACCAGATGAAGAATTATAATTTTATTTGCCGCAGTTAACGTATTAACGTTAGTTATGAAATATCATTTCTAAGAAACTATTTCACTTTAACTTTATCAATTGAATTACTTCATTACTTCATAATTTATTTTAAAAAAAATATCAAAATATAGTGGCAAAATATGTGATAGTCGGTCGAATGGTCAAGACTCATATAACTAACAGAATCTTACATGTTAAGTCCACGTATAAACTCCAAAGACACCGAGCTTGTTTAATTTTGACTCCAGTTTGATTTGGGACGCTTACGTAAAGAAGTATTTGAGTTGACGTTTGAACATACGGCTGAAAAACTCACAAATTATCCTTTTTATCCGTTTGACAATAGAAATTTACATGTACAATACAGAAATATTGCTTATTTACGTCCCATTAGTAAGTACCCCTTGCTGCAAAACAACAAAACTCATCTACATAACTCAGAAGGGTGGGCAGAGATAAGCTCCATTTGGTTCGATCCTGACACTCCTTTCTCCCTTCTACATTCATACATCTACGCATGTATACACTACATCATAATTACTATAGTAATAAGAAGACGTGTGTAAAACCCCATATCGTTTAATTTACATACTTTAAAATGTTTTGTATTTTATCACAGAATGGTTTACGAAATAACGCTGTCTAATGTTCTAGTTGAAACATTTGGTACTTACTGACCCAACCCCGGATATTAAGCCAACTATAACAAGTGAGGTATCTTACTTTCAAATATTGACAAATACTAATTAAATACAGACAAACCTGCATAAGCGAGAATTAGTGAGCAACCTCTATAAGCGAGACTAATATTGTAATCCCTTGGTCTCCCGCTTAACCAGGTTCGATTATACATCAATTAAATATAGAAATTTAATGTCAGTATTTTTGCAAAATATTCTATACTAGCTGTTGTGCGCGACTTCGTCCGCGTGGAATTAAATAATATAGCCTATGTTACTCTGGGATAATATAGCTTTCTAATGGTGAAAGAATTTTTGAAATCGGCCCAGTAGTTCTTGAGTTATTTCAATATAAACAAAAATACAAAAATACAAAGTTTCTCTCTTTATAACATTAGTATAAAAGACATAAACGAGTTTTGTAACTCCAAAAATAGATTATTTTTGTGACCCTTAATTTTATTATTTTATTATTCTTCGACTTGATATATAATTGTAGGAATAATAAGATTAAAGCCAGTATACTTATAAACAATAAATATTAAGCAATATACAAAACATTTAATATTTAAATTACCGAAAAAATTACTTAAGTCGTTTCATTTGGTAAATGCAACTAAAAACTCTACGAAAAAATGATTGAATGATAACTAATGTCTTTTCTAATTTATATAGCTCTTTGCCTTTAATCTTTTATATCTGAAATCAAGATAATTTAACTAAAAAACAATACTAATATAGTAAACATAACCAGATTTCATTCTATTCAGTCCAAGAGTGTTGCAAATATTCAAGTTTGACGTAAAAATCCTTCGGCCTATAGTAGGGGCAGTAAACAGGCTTATATAAAGTCCTTACTTTACAAACAGGGTACACATGACCGGTGGTCGCGTACAGTGATAGTTACCTAAGTAGTGCGTGTTTACAAGCAAAATGAAAACCTTCGTAAGTGTCGTATAACTTTATTAAATAATTAAATAGTTTAATTATTATAAGAAGATTGAAAAGAATTTTTGAAAAAAAAACTAACTATAAAATTAGATTAAAAATAAATAGAGCTAGTTAATTTTGAAAACTGTTACAAAACTTGATTATAGAGTGATATTTATTTATTCAATTAATAAAAGAAATTAAACAAAATATTTTAATAACATAGCATAATTTTCAGGGCAAGCCAAAGATTATTTTTAAATATTAGTGCACATTTTATTCATATTATTGTCAACCTTTATAACCAACTTTAATGTAAAGGTAAGGTTCGACCCATGATGGGCATTTTCCGCATCTCCACGACTAAGGCGTATTTCACGTGGCTTTACACATATCTTTGAATTTCTTCGGCGAAAAAATGTGCAGGTAAATTTAATGTAAAAAATAATTCATCAAAGCTTGAAGGAGGAAAGGAGATTAGTAGATTCAAATCTAGAACCTTAAACTTAGCAGTTATTACCATTGGCTTCGCCTTTTAAAATTTAGTTACTAATTTATTTATTAAGTTACACCAATTGCATATTCTACTCTAGTTTTCCAAACGTGTGTGTCTTTTACTTATGTTTTACCAACTTTGTCAGAGTAGACAATAGACAATAGAGTACAAATAACAGAAAAACATACAGAAGAACAACAGTTGACAGGCGTACACAACACTCAGAATTAAAATAATCGATAGTATAAAACATTAAAATCGAAAGCAATAATAACATAAACAAACAAACTGCACTTATTGATCATCGCTTATTATATTCGTGGCTGTTTAAAAATTCAAGTAACGGACGGAATTTCGTTTTCGTCCACCCCGCACCGCATGCTAAGTGGCGCGGTGAAGTCATAGCACGTAACGCGGTAAAAGTCGTTCATTGTGTTCTTTCCATAGTTATATAGAGTATAAATCGATTAAAGGATATGCTTTAAAATATTTTAGGAACGAAATATTGCCTCATGAAGAAGTCACTAAGAGTCATAAAGCTCAAACGTTAAACGAGATTAACTGCATTTTTTGAAAGAATACAAACGAATTTTACTACGCGCTCTCAAAAATATTGAAATTATTTAATTGCAAAGAGCTTATTCGAAATAATACCAACGTTTAAATCGAATTATTGTCTTTCCTTTCCAGGTCGCAATACTCTTCATGACAGCATCAGTTCTAGCTGAACCGAGCAAAGTCATACAAAAGCGGAGTGGACTGGTAGGGCATTATGCTGCGGCCGCACCTCTCTTACATTCCGGCTACAGCCTGGGTGGCTACGGCCTTGGTGCTGGGATCAGCTCAGGATACGCCGCCGGCCTGACCACAGGGCTAGCAGGTGCCGCATTATCTGCAGGCGTAGGGCCAGGCATCGCCGTAGGACCAGGAATAGGCGCTCTCGGAGGTGCTACTATCGTCGGTGCTGACGTTCACACGACTGTCACCAAGCACGTCGGTGTCCCAGTCCCGGCTCCTTACCCTGTGGCTGTTGACAGGCCTTACCCTGTCCCTGTCAGGGTGAGTTTTCATTTTATTCTATAGCGTATTTTTTGTTAACAGCGTTGAGCATAATCCAACGAATTGACTCTCGATTTTTTCGTAAGGATTCAAATTCCAAACCAAATGTGACACAAAACAATGTTCAATTCAAACTAAACGTGATGCTGATCATTCCAGGTGGCAGTACCAGTGCCAGTAGACCGGCCGTATGCTGTCGCGGTGCCGAGACCCTACCCCGTACCGGTTGAGAGGCACGTCGCGGTGCCCGTTGACAGGCCAGTGCCAGTGCCAGTCCCGCACGCAGTACCTTACCCAGTCATCAAACAGGTACATGAAATGATTTATTATATTTACAGAAACGATCCAAAGAGCAAAAGGTTTTTTATTTAAAAAAATTCATTGCTAATATTGACAGTAGTTTCTAGATAGTACTTAGTCATTTAATGTAATTATCGACTTCCAAAATTTAAAAAAAAATGCTATTTATTAAGAAAAAATATTGAATTTGTTTTTGTTTTTTGACCCTTCAATTCAAAACTTCGATCAAAAAAAATCCGCTGTCTCCTGTTTTTTTTAATATATTATACCATAAATCTAAACTAATCGTGTCTTCAAACATTCCAGGTGGGAGTACCAGTTCCTGCGCCATACGCGGTGCCAGTTCCCAAACCAGTAGCAGTTCCAGTACCTCAACCAGTAGCCGTGCCAGTTGTCAAGTCTATCGTCACCTCAGGACTTGGAGCGTCTCTGTACGGAGGTGGTCACTACGGAGGTGGTTTCCACGGACACGGTCTCGCTTCTAAAATCTGGTGAAGAGTTGCAAATTGAACACTCGATTAGTTAATCAAATTAAAGAAACCGCTTTAACCCCAGTTTAGTTTATTCAGATAGATAAAAATAAATACAGACGAATTGCAAACCTCCTCCTTTTGGAAGTCAGTTAAAAGTATAGTCTATATTACACTCCGAAAAAATACCTTTCTGGTGATATTAAAAATGTTAAAATAGGCTTAATAATTTTTGACTTTTTAGCAAAAACATTATACAAACTTTAGAAGTAGCTTTGTTTTTCCAGTAGTTACATTATATCGGGTTAATAGTCGAAAGTATTACGAAATTACTACGTGCACACAACATAAGTGGTTAACTAGACTAATGCAAAGGTTAACTAAAATGGTGGAAGGTTAAAAATGATTAACAAGCGAGTGTTCCTTGCTTCGAAGGTTTTTATTGAGGCTCTATTAGTCACGAATGATATGTGATTTAGTTAGATTTAGTTTTATTATAGTCTTCGATAGCTTTCTGTGGACATTAGTGTAGAAGTTTTTGGAGCTTTGTGTTATGTTTTGAGTCAAAAAATCTGTTAAATATGATTTTATAGATATCTTTACCAAATCTTATTGTATTTATAGACTACAGTCAAACCTGGTTAAGCGAGACCTGGATAAACAAGAAACCTCTTTAAGCGAGACAAATATCGCGGTCCCTTGGAGTCTCGTTTATCCAAGTTCGACAATATGTATAATATTATTCCTATTTGGACAGTTACCAATATTTTGCATAGTTTAATTATTTTTTAACCTTTTGACAACCATGTTTAGGTCACAAAATGTCTTGTATCCATTATAGTTATTTTATTTGATCTCTTTAATACTTATAAAGAGAGGCTTCACTATGTATCTATTATATACCGGTTTAATTTGCTTTTGTATATAGCTTTATGTAGTGTAAGAATGAACACAGTTTGTTTCGACCGCAGTCGACTAAATACTATTTTTGTACCGTCTTTTATAATAAAAAAGTATTTCAGAAAACTTTACTTTTATTACATAACTGCGACTTCGCGTTGATGTTAAAAATATAGCTTATATTACTCGGGGATAATGTAGCTTTCTAATGGTGAAAGAATTTTTGAAATCGCCTTAGTAGTTCTTGAGTTATTTCTATATATGTATAAAAAAATACAAATATGTCCACTTTATAATATTAGTATACATAACTACAATAACCATCACTAGAATTCTGTTTCTAGTAGTTACACAGATACTAAATAAAAAATAGAATAACCAACTAGAAAATAACTGTTGATACAACATTTTGCTTTAGACATGTCTGGTATTTTGTTATTTGATGTTTTCATAGTTTAATCTAGTCTAGATATCACCGCCTAAGAATTTATGAATAGATTTATCAACTAACTAAATGAAAACATATTTTCTTCACTTATCACTTATCTATACTAATATTATAAAGAGAGAAATTTGGTATTTTTGTAAGTAATAACTCAAAAACTAATGGATCGAATTCAAACATTTTTTCACCCTTAAAATTGAAAGCTACATTATCCCTAATCTTATGGCTTCATTAGACCAATGTCACGCAAAAAAACTGTCTTACGCCGAAGCAAAATCTCCGTTTTTACCGCGAACTCGGTCTAATGAAGCCTTAGAATGAATAACATAGGCTATTTTTTAATTCCACGCGGACAACATCATATCACACATAACAATGCTCTATATTTAACTCAAAAAATGTAAGATGCAAATTTTAAAAGATTACTAAACGCGAAGTAACCTAAATAGTAATTATCCATTGTTCCACTTACAAATGGCAATTTAATTCGACAACTAAACGATTAGAATTGTAATGGCGTGATACATTACCGCGTTAGTGGGCGTGCCGGCGGGTTAGGGTTCGTTTGTCGCTTATAGTTACGCAATCTATAGCTAAATAGCTTCCGTGTCACGCTTGTGGTACATTACGCAATTATTCTTTTCTAATAAACTTGGTCACTGGTTATTAGGTTAGGTTTTAAATTAGGACAAACCATAGCATGGTTTTAGGCTCCGTGCCTAAAAAAGGATTTAGGCGCGGAGCCATCATCATCACCTCACTATTCGTCCCCACCGACTGTGGGGACAAATAGTGAGGTGGTGATGATGATGATGACGATATACCATCATTTTTTATTGAAGTTTTATACAGAATAAATATCTCTCGCTATCCAATAGTCTACTATAATTATAATTTTTTGTTAAATCTTATATCTATACTAATATTATAAAGAGCGAAACTTTGTATTTTTTTTATTTTTGTATGTATTGAAATAACTCAAGAACTACTTTGAAGATTGCAAAGATTCTTTCACCATTAGAAAGCTACATTATCACCGAGTAACTTAGGCTATATTTTAATTCCACGCGGACGAAGTCGCACACAACAGCTAGTAATATTATAAAGAGGAAAGATTTGTATTTTTAATTTTTTGTATGTATTGAAATCACTCAAGAACTACTGGGCCGATTTCAAAAATTCTTTCACCATTAGAAAGCTACATTATCACCGAGTAACATAGGCTAT
>QDHC01000151.1:93435-106214 GCA_013186455.1 Papilio dardanus tibullus | reverse complement strand
GGGTTAGGGTTCGTTTGTCGCTTATAGTTACGCAATCTATAGCTAAATAGCTTCCGTGTCACGCTTGTGGTACATTACGCAATTATCCTTTTCTAATAAACTTCACTGGTTATTAGGTTAGGTTTTAAATTAGGACAAACCATAGCATGGTTTTAGGCTCTGTGCCTAAAAAGGATTTAGGCGCGGAGCCATCATCATCACCACCTCACTATTTGTCCCCACAGTCGGTGGGGACGAATAGTGAGGTGGTGATGATGATGATGACTATATACCATCATTTTTATTGAAGGTTTATACAGAATAAATATCTCTCGCTATCCAATAGTCTACTATGATTATAATATTTTGTTAAATCTTATATCTATACTAATATTATAAAGAGAGAAACTTTATATTTTTTAATTTTTGTATGTATTGAAATAACTTAAGAACTATTATACTTTGAAGATTACAAAGATTCTTTCACTATTAGAAAGCTACATTATCACCGAGTAACTTAGGCTATATTTTAATTCCATGCGGACGAAGTCGCACACAACAGCTAGTAATATTATAAAAAGGGAAGATTTGTATTTTTAATTTTTTGTATTTATTGAAATAACTACTGGGCCGATTTCAAAAAATCTTTCACCGTTAGAAAGCAACATTATCACCGAGTAACTTAGTCTATATTTTAATTCCATGCGGACGAGATTTCAATCAGCTAGTAACAAATATTTTGGAAGGCACTATTATTGTAAACATTTTTAAATAAGTTCTACACTAGGATAAAGTTCAAGGCAGTATTCGTACCCACGACCACAAGATTGGATGTCCGCATCCCTAAGCATTAGACTAATGGCGCTTTTCTACGAATTTTGAAGGTTTATAATAAAGGAGGAAGAAAATGATGACATGCTGACTATTTTTTATTTTTTTATTTTTAGGCAATCGAGCAGCGGGAACACCGAAGTGATCAACGACGCCCATAGACATCTGCAATACTAGAGGAACCGCAGATGCGTTGCCGGCATTTAAGGAGGTGATACGCTCGCTTCTTGAAGGACCCTAAGGTCCTATATAAGGCCCTAAACCAGGGTTTCCCAAACTTATTTGTAGTGTGACGCCTTTAGGACTTTATAATTTTTTACGACGCTCCTCAACCCAGCCTCTAAAAATACTTCCCAATTTTAGTACCAGCTTAGTAACAGGTTAACGATAAAATACTATTAGGACATTTTTTTTTAATTATGCGGGGCCCCTGCGACTGTGCCAATGTCACAGTTTGGGAAGCCCTGGATTATACCGAATTAAAAAGCACCATAATTAAAAAATAATATGCTCCAAATATAATATTGTCATCCCGGTTTTTTTTGTACAATACATTTTTTGTGTGAGATGTTTTTACTGTAGATTTTCACAGTAAGTAAGCTCTCAATATTTTATCACACATATCAACCAGCACTTTACCACTCTATCTATTCCATGAAGTTAGAAACACAAGCTTTAAAATACCAAGTTAAAGTAGATAATTATGTTCATAACTAGATGGCGCTGATCTTCAATTTTGACATTTACTAACTGCATACTCTATTTTGCTTATAGACTTCAAATACAGACATTTTACCCTTGCCTGTTTTTAGAAACACATTTTTTAAATAAATATTGGTACGTACTTAATAGAATTTTAGCCTCCTTTTTGTCATAGTAATATTTTTACCATACATTTGTTTCACGCTCTGTTATAGGTTATAATCATTAGTTTCACATGTAAGTCATAATTTTTCCGTTATCGACGTGTGACCATCGAAGGAGTCGTACATTATTAAACGAATATCGATCTGGTGACCTCGTAAAACTATTGAACGGACAATAAATATTATTTGAAGAGTATGCATACTTTATACCATTTTTTTTCGTATAAGGTTATAAGTAGACTAACGGACGAATTTTCAAACGCCACTCAAATATTTAAGAGCGTCTTATGTGTTAAGTCCACGCTTAAATTCCAAATCTCGTTTAATTTTGACACCACTTAGATTTTAAGCGACGCTTTTTGAGTGAGAGGCCTATAATGAAGGGATTACTGGGTATAGATATTTGTTAAGAAAATTAAAAGACATTATTAAGCTCTACATTTATTAGAAAGCTTTTAAACATAAAACTAGACAGGACTTTAGCGCTCTGGGTTTTTGTCATCTCAGTCATCGCTGCTTGACCATGTCACCTTCCATGCAGTCCATCTCTAGCTGGGCCTACCTTTACTGGTAAACGCAGGAAAAGTGGGCTAATAACAAAAGAGAAAAGTTCCAATTAATTGCCAAATTATTCGACACATTTTCTAGTCTGTTGTTATTAATAAACTCTTCAATGATCGTATTAATAAATGAACATTTAAAACATCCATCATTAACCTAAAATATCAAAGTTTGACTTTAATCAAAAAAGTAATAAATTAATAACGAGTCTAAACAAACCTAAGACTTAGTAAGAAACTAGTTCATAAATAAAATGCCAGTTGAACCAGTAACTGAATTATTGATGCCCTTTGCTTTTGGTCGTCCTCAATAAAGCTGCTTTACACCAAAAAAGGTACAGAACTTACAAAACATTGAAAATGAATACAAACCTACCATTTGTGAAAGCTATTATAAACAATTAGTTTAAAGATAAAAATCTTGTGGAAGTCTGTAAAAAAAAACTTTAGTTATTCAAAATGGATGTACCATCTCTTTTTCTATGGTTTTTCTGACTCTCTTGTAAACTATATCTACCTAAAATCTAAGCAACTACTGACAAATAGACAAATAAAAAAACATAGTTCAAAATTATTGCTACGCACTTTAATAACTCTAACGACCATACTTAGGTTCGTTAGTGTCAAAGAAATCTACACTATAGAACTACTCAAAGACCAATTAAGGTCTCTGAGTATGTCGATATCTCAGCATCCCAGTCTACAAGATGGCGTCACCGATAAGTTCCGTTTGCCGGACGACAGCTCCAGTCTATAAACAACTTTTTATACCTCCATTTACGTACATGACTTAATTAAGGCATGGGTCTACGTTCGGCGTTAAAAATAGTGTTACACTTGTTAGGACAAGATTGATTGTAAATATTTAAGAGTTACCACATAAATTCTGTGTTTTTTACCATTAATTCGTTTGCATTACTAGTGCAATAAACCACGTAATTAAACATAATTATTCCATATCAAATATTTAACAAAAAATAAACAAATTCTGAGTTAACGCAGCGATGGCGCGCGCTGTTGTTGTTGCCTATTGTGTTGCAAATAACGAACCTCTTCCAATCAATTAGATTGACTAGCTCCGTCCACTAACGGTAAAAAGAACACGAAACTGATTTTAAGTTTCGAACTTACCAGTAAGTTCACTTACCTTAAGTCGTTATTCAACAATTTCCAGGTCAATAAAATGAATTCGCAACAAGAGTCGGCAGAGAAAATATAGTATGTGCTATAACATTAAATAATGTTTAATTTTAACCTCTATGAGTGTAAGGTTAATAAGGTTTTGTTTAATTTGAAAATATTAATAATAACAACTCAAGTAAAAGCTCAATTAACTAATAATACCCACTAGGTATGCTCGTATGAAATTGCACAAGGAAAGTCACGTTTAACTAGAGCATTCTCGAATTTATAAATTCATACAATATATGACGAATGGATTAATAACAGTACGGAGTCTTGCTTTAATGCTTTTATATTCCTAATCAAAATTATGACCAAATCTCTCTTCGACTATTCGTTGCTATTCCCTAAACAAGTAAAATTAATAAAGCCCCGTATTTACTTTTCATTAGTCGACAACCCTAAACGTAGTGTCTTTAGCGGAAACGAGATCAGATGAATTTGCCAACTGCGCCTGCGACGAGTTGCCACATGTGTCAAACTCATGTACCCATTGGCCAGTTTGTTGCTTCGAGATTTTTTTTTAATTTTCAAACTAAAAAATATAGTTAAGTTTGTATTGTTTAACTTAGTTTAAAGTGAATTATGCATTTTAAATAATTTCCCTAATTTATGTTCCATAATATAAAACTATACTAGTATTATATAGATCCCTCATTCCATACAAAGTTAAAGCGTGCTAATTTTACTGTCGTCGTAACTGCTTCGGTAAGTGTCAAAATATCGTGAGGAGAAAACGCCACCCAATATCCAAGATGGCACTGATCTTAGTCATTTAAAATAATTTGAGCCTTTAAACAATATTGCTATAAATTATTTAAAAATGTTTAGATTCTAATAAATTATGAAATATATTATAATAGTATTATGAACTCAATAGTATTTCATTTTTTTTTTTTAATAATTTAAATGGTCTTTGAGATCGGAAATATATGTTATTATGGTTTTTATTAATGATTCTTATGCTTAGTTAAGTTTGTTCTTTGTTAAGATATTATGTACGTAAACATATTAATATATTACAAACAAACATTGAAAATAAATTGAATTATCATAAAGTACCAAGTAATAACTAAGAAATTAGACAGGGCTCTCTAATGACTAAGTCATTGCAAACCACAAGCTTAATGTAAACTTATTAACAACTTCTATGTACGTAGCTCGTATCTTAAGGTTCCTTTCCACGGTGCATCGTGCGTGTCGGTCCGTATCTGTCCACAGCATCGTGGAAACAAAAATGACTATTTTTATGATTTTCAACTACTGCCCGGCCTTAAAATGCATCGCTTTAAAATATGGTTCTAGCTTGCACTTGAAAAATGAAAAATCTTTCATCTAAAAGTCTGTCGGCCTAAAGATTAAACGCCACTTAAATGTAAGCGTCGCTAAAAGAAAAAAATGGAGTTTAATCGTAGACTTAACATGTAAGACGATCTTAAATATTTGAGTGGCGTTGGAAAATTCGTCTGTCAGTTAAGTACTTCTAATGAAATAAAACAAACTCTTTTTTTCCTACAATAGACATTTTTTTAAATGCTACGTATAATAAATCCAATTATTACATACCTTTTAATTCCTATTTAATTACAGTTACTTTGACCCAGTTTACGCAATAGACGAAATTTTATTATACAATTACAAACAAAAATCTAAATTATTTATAAATCTAACCTCTATTAAAAATGTCAATAATTTCTTATGTGTAACTTACTGTGCGTTTCCACTGCCGAAGAGCACAAAATATAACGTCATTCCTCATAATCTATAAAACAAAAGACAACAAAAACTGTAATCACACTTTTTAGGTATGACTACAATAGAAATCGACTCTAATATTGATCTATAAATTATGCACAGCTATTCACACCAGTCGATTTCCCATCATTTCCCGAGGTCATTCTATACTCTACCAGTCACTAAAAGAGACGCTTAGCGTAGATTAAGTATGAGATAGTTATAGACCGCTTAAAATAGCATTAGTAGCAGTTATATACTCGTAGTAGGTATACTAGTGGTAAACAATATTTAAAACGACACAGTTATTTTGTAAGAAGAATTAAACTAACTGTATTTTATGATTAAGACTAGCTGTTGCTCGCGACCACGTCCGCGTGGAATTAAAAAATATAGCCTATGTTACTCAGGGGGTATATAGCTTTCTAATGGTGAAAGAATTTTTGAAATCGGCCCAGTAGTTCTTGAGTTATTTCAATACAAATAAAAATACAAAGTTTCTCTCATCATAATATTAGTATAGACGTATGATAGTTACCAATTAAAAAATAATTAAGTTAATTATTAACCCAAAAACCTGCTAAACTCTAGCTTACTTTAAAATTATCACATAAAACAAGCAAAAACTTAAAATTACTTTTTAATTACATGTCTACGTGCATTAAGAAAGTCGCGGTATTAGTCTGCTAACTATTTTATCTCTCGTGTCTCAATATCACAAGAAATGTATAACGATTTGGCAACTACGCCTTACGTGCCTTATATGGGACACTATGGAAACATACAAGTAAAACTATAAGCGGAAAAAAATCTATTTAAAAATCAGAACGACTTCTGCTACTTAACTTTATATTTGACATCGCTAAGTATAATATATTTTACTAGCTGATGTGCGTGACTTCGTCTACGTGGAAAAAATATAGCCTATGTTACTCGGGGGTTATGTAGCTTTTTAACGGTGAAAGATTTTTTGAAATCGGCCCAGTAGTTCTTAAGTTATTTCAATACAAAATACAAAGTTTCTCTTTATAATATAAAGGTTAACGCGGACTTGTCAACTCCTCGGTCACCTAGTATCTATAACCTTAAAACATCAGATAGTACAGCTGATTATTTTCATCCACTCCTTAAGGGGTTAAGGCCCACGTAGAGTCGTTAAGTATACATTTAATTTGATAAAGCTTTACTAAGGGACTCCCTCTACGTTTAGCAGTAAGTACTCGTATTTAAGGAAAAGACCTTACAATTTCCTTTAACACGACCATAAAACATTGGACGCTTTATTCCGAAACGAGAATCAGCGTTATTACTGTTGTACTTTCTACGTTTGGTACTGGTACATTCATAAAAATTATACCAAAATAGAGAACATCCTTGTTCCTGGTACATAATTCGGTCAAATGAGACTCCTGGTCTATCTTATTTAGTTCCGAGTGTCCTCCAGTATCGTCTAATCGACGACTTATTGGTCCACGTTTATCGAACTACTTTATATATTTTTTTGGAATAAGGGGGCGGATGTCTTTATGTACAAAGGAACTGCGGGTATTTTTATGGTCCTCGTTGGTCACTTACCATAAGAATTGGAGGACCGTTATCCATACAAGTGTAGTTGCCTTCTTGTTATACAAAAATGGTAATAACTTTGATTTAAGAATATGAACCGTTTTTTTATATTTAAGAAATTATGTAAAGTTATGTGTACACTAAACGCTTACTTTAAAACTAATAATTAAAACAAAAAAAAAGTTTAACAAATAAAAATAAGCTCTAACATTTTATAACCATTATTCATCTTCATCCAGTTAGAAGTAGAAAGTAAGAAGTAAGTAAGAAGTAAGAAGATATAAGTAAAAAAATCGCTTATGTTTATTTGGTTTTGGAGTTCTTATAACTTATAATGACACCAAAGTTTTCCGTGTCAATGCAATATTTCTTTGAATTTAAATCAATATTTATTTTTATAAACCAAAAAGAGACTAACAAGAAAATCGAAACTGTCTTTACCGATCAGAAAATTATAACCAAAACATAATTTACTGCACTTAGCTATATTAAAAACTAGCCGTTGTGCGCGACTTCGTCCGCGTGGAATTAATTTACATAGCCTATGTTACTCGGGGATAATGTAGCTTTCTAATGGTGAAAGATTTTTTGAAATCGGCCCAGTAGTTCTTGAGTTATTTCAATACACACAATAATACAAAGTTTCTCTCTTTATAATATTAGTATAGATTATTACATCGCTTGGTATGTCTCCGTCCTTATATATTTGCAGTCACATGTCGCAGGATGTGGCCCGGCCCTGCGAGTCGACTGATCTATTTCAAATTACCAAATCCAGTATATAAAGTGCGCATGCGCCGATCATGACCACATCAAATAGTTTCTGCGCCCGCAACGGTACTCCAAACATGAAATACATCGTGAGTATTTATTTTGTAAGAGAAAAGTAATTGAAAATTATAATTTTAATATCAAAATCTATAAAACAGAATACAACAGAAAAAACATTGACTATACAAAACCGATTAAAAATACAGTAACTATGAACTTTAAAAGAACAGTTAGTTAAAGAATGAGTGCTTTACAAATGTAGCACTAAGAATCTCTAGAAAGATCTTTTTATTAATGTAAAAAGTAGGAACTCCATTTGTATATTTATCTATCCAGTTTGCAGTGAAACTATGGCAGAATGGTACTCGTGTAGCTGATACTAAATCTATAATTTCCAGGTATTCTTCGCCCTCGTATCCGTGGCTCTGGCGAAGCCAAAGCCCGGAGGTCTCTTCTCATCATTTGACCATGGTGTAAGTAACACAAAAATCTATAACAACTATTAGTCAAATTCATCGTTGGGTTTTCTTTATCTATAGATATGTTGGCACCTTATTTAGTCAATCGGCACCTAATTAACCCATTTAATAAACACTTTCACTTTCAGTTCTCATCGTTAGACCTCCACCAGCCAGCTATCACATTAGCGCAGCCCTCATACACCGTAGCCCAGCCCGTAGTCCACGCGGCGCCTGTTGTCCACGCGGCACCTGTGGTTCACGCGGCACCTGTAGTCCACGCGGCACCAGTCGCTATTGCCAAGCCAGCGACTAGCTACTCTTCATTCCAACAGGTATATATTCGTTCTTTAAGTTCTATAAGTCAGATGGTGACAAAAAATTGTGCCGATAGACAGAACACTGCCTTAATAGTCCCTATGACATTAATTAGCGTAAGTATGGTCTAGGGAAAAGACGGGCATCTTGCAGATGACCTGTTCTGATAAGAAGTCTCTTGTCTTAATGGTACTCTCGTATTCGTCTTAGAAAACTTTTTGATAGTTACCTAATCGTAGAACATGACACACAAGGCATGATATGAACAACTTCAGTCACTTTCTAAAGGATCTTGGATCAATTTGACATTGGCCTTATGAGCTATTGTTGTTTTTTTCTACAACCAGAATGTTCTCTTGCAGATTGTCCATCCAGTCCAAGTAGCGCATGCAGCTCCAGTTGTCCACGCGGCACCAGTTATCTCCCAACCTATAGTTCATGCGGCACCAGTGGTCCAAACCATTGCCCAACCTGTGGTCCAGAAATACCTCTCTCTCGGTTCTTACGGCGGCTCGTACGGTAGCTCCTACGGTGGCTCCTATGGTGGATACGGTCATGGTTGGTAATATGAACGACTGGTTGTAAATAATTTTTAATTACAAGTTTTTTTTTTTATTTATAAGCGTTGAGATCATGTCCGTACTAAGGGCGTGGTGCAAATAAAGTATTTTCTTAATCAATTTCGTTTTTTTTTTACTCTTCCTACGGTTTACAATATAGGAGCAAATTCTTCCAAATTTTAAAAAGAAACAAACACGTGTTTTACTACTTTTATCCGTTATTAAGGATAACGGTTATGCAGAAAATATTCAATATTTACTTACTTACAAAATCGATTATAGTGTTGTAGTCACGTTCATATCGATAAATACAAACTGTCATCAAATTACATAACATATTTTTATACGCATTTGGGTATAATAAAAAATAATGAATACAGTTAAGTATAAAAACATAAAAAACTAACCTAACATAACTTAGAAAGGTAAGCCGAGATTACGAAGTTCCAATTGACGGGGTTCTAGCACTTCTCTCGTCTCTTCTACAATCATACAAATACGCTGGCATGCTGGTCATATACCTGAGAAGTACTACAGAGATTTCCATCCGAGTCACTTGTATTGATACAACATATAGTCATCCGTTACATTATATTTGAAAAAAAACTGTGACATCAATCTGTTAATACAAGTGTCACTGTTACGTCAACTTTGTTAAATCGATATGGTAGTGTCACATCACTAGTGATCGCGTGCAGCCGGGGACATCCGCAGGCACTGTCCTAGAAATCGTATCTGAACTACTGTGGCCATCAATTTGAATGCATACTTGACTAATATTGACTTATACCAATGCACAGTAAGCATTAAAAGATAAGAAAAACTACCGAGAATTTGATTTTGAAGTAATTACTAATGTTGAAACTTTTTTATGGGGTAATATTAAACCAAAAATTCGTTCTATTTTCAAATAACGTGTTAAAATATTTCTCCCAAATTATGGTCACATAAGCACGCATATACATTGCGTAATCAAGATTTCATAGATGACCTTGAACTATAGAATTTACACCGTCGAGTGAGATCTAAGAGGGTTCCAGAATCTTCGAGGAACTCAATGGAACCCTCAACACTATACATATAACCCGTATTCTCCGTCGTAACAGCTTATGTTAATTTACCACATCATATTAAAAACCTCTAAATTATCAGTTACTCTACTATATTGTGAATGTATTATACATGAAAACTTTCCTTATGAATCACTCTATCTATAAAAAAACGCATGAAAATCCGTTGCGTAGTTTTAAAGATTCAAGCATATATAGGGACAAACATAAAAAAGCGTTATTGTTTTATACTATTTACGGATAAGGATAATATTAATAATTTTAAAAAAGTTATGTCCTGTAAATTATTTTCAACGTTCCAATAAAAAACTGAACGAAATGTATTAAAGAAATTGTCCGATAGTTTACTATTTCATGGTGATATTAGTCTGAACATTTCAGGCTTGCGGGCGCACGCTTTCAGTATTTCGGATGCCATGAGGGCGAACGCTCATTTCGGGTGTTGCCATTACAAAAAAATATCAAAATGTTAAAATATAAACAACGGTAATGCATGAATCAGTGCATATTTTTGAATTTAATTATAATGAAAGATACTGTAATAAGTATTAAATTATAAATATATATGGCATTAATTGAATATACTTTAAAGTTACTCGTATATATTATAGTTAAGTTAAAGTTAAAATGAATGCTTGGGGAAATGAAGATAATGATGCTATGGGTCCGAGTGTATCGCGTAAGTTCTTATACTAGCTTTTTTTACCCCATAACCGTGGGATTCCATTGTTGAAAGATTCCAAAAATATATTCATTTCTCTCATTTTATTCAAAAATAAGTGAAATAACAAGATGTTTATATTAAGCAGTGTAATTAAATTATGTTAAATTTATACGTTTCGATCGACTGGTGCAGGAATAGTATTACAATTTTTAGATAAGCAAAAACCAAGAAAATTGTAGGTTTTTTTATATGAGAAGGGGGCAAACGAGCAGCGGATAGCCTAAGTTAGTTAATCCGATGCCCACGGACAGACGGAGGAACCGCAGATGTGTTGCCGGCCTGAGGGAGGAGTACGCTCTTTTCTTGAAGGCCCCTAAGTCGTTAGATTTTTATTTTTGGTAAAGGAAACAGAAAATGGTAATTTGAGGATAAATGTCAGAAAAAGAAAAACACAAAAGTAGCTTATGCTTCAGCTTTATTAAACCGAATTCGCGATAAAACTAAAACCAAAGCAAAATCTCCGTTTTTATTACGAACTCGGTCTAATGAAGGCTAGGCATTAGTAAATTATAAGCTAACTTTTCATGAGTCATGAACTTATTATCTTTTATAAGAGTTCATTCACATTTCAACGGCAGTAGGGCATCAAGGTAATCTAGGCAAGATAACAATTGCCTGAAAACGTATTATACCGTTTTATAGAATGATTTATGCCTTTCTCAAAGGTTAGCTTGGATTTACCTAATATCTATAACTAAATTCACTAGATAGAGTTTTAGTGAATTTAGATTTTATATCAAAAATGGGACCCGCCACAGCTTCGCACGGGTGCTGATACTAAATACACTACAGAAAAACTGTTAACATTGTATATAACAGCCTTAGTAATAATAATTGCACCCGTGCGAAGCCAGGGCGGCTCGCTAGTTATACATATAAACCTTCCTCTTCAATCACTTTATATATTAAGAAAACCGCATCAAAATCCATTGCGTAGTTTAAAAAATGTAAGCGAACATATGGATAAAAGGACAGGGAAAGCGACTTTGTTTTATACTATGTAGTCATAGGCATACAAGTCAACAGGTCAGGTCTACTTTTCCAATATAAATTGTTGAAGAAGAACTATACTTTAGCCAGCGTTCTCACAGGCAAATTTTATTCCGCACTAAGATAGGCCTCAACGAATCTATGGTTCCTCAGGAATTGCAGTTGTCCATGGAAGTCGATGATCAAATCGGTGTTACAGTTGCTCGTTTTCCCACTTTTCTTATAAAAAAATAATCGTGAAGTTAGAAAAAATAAATGTTCATCTATATGTTTATACGGAGGCTCGTTGAAAAACTTTTTGATTGTAAACTTATTGGAGGAAATTACGGTGAAGGAATACATCGTGATGTCTGCACATATCGGCGAAGAAATTAAAAGATATGTGTGAAGTCACGCAAAATACGCGCTAGTCGTGGAGTGAAGGAAAATGGAGCCCATCATGGGTCGAACTAACTACTATTGGATAGGAAATAAAGAATAGAGGAAAACAAAGGGAATTTTATTTATTTGTCAATCCCCTAATCAAGGGGAGATTGCTTAAGTTGTACCCAATTGCTGACTTTTAATTTGTCTGTAGATTATCGACATTATCTTTCTTTGAAACACCTCAGTGATAGTTTTTGTGATATATTAATATTAATATTAAATTACATTACTTTACCTTTGAACTTAACTAACTTGCTCTAATGACTTAAGCCTTGTTCGCATCAGGCTAGTATTTTAGTCGAGTATCAACCAAGTATCCGAACAAAGGATTTTTTTAATCTACTCTACTAAAATGTCGCTGTTCGGACACGTTAAAGCCTTGTACGCACCGGGATAATATTTTAGTCGAGTAGCAAGTACCATTTATCCGTACCCACGATTTACTACTGTTCCGACTCGTTTAAGCCTAAACCTACGCACTAGGAGAGTAATTTAGTAACTAAACGTGTCCGAACAGCAACATTTTACTTGAGTAGATTTGTAAATCCTTTGTTTTTGCTACTTGCTATTCGACTAAAATACTATCCTGGTGGATACAAGGCTTTAGTTACTAAATTACTTGCTATTCGACTAAAATACTGTCCTGGTGCGTACGAGGCTTGGGATTCAAGTTATAAAGTTAAGTTAGTCGACTAATACGAGTATTAACCGATGTGCTAACTCGGTAAACGCGTTAGCTATTCA
>QDHC01000151.1:66717-91693 GCA_013186455.1 Papilio dardanus tibullus | reverse complement strand
TATGGTTCCTCTGATATTGCAGTTGTCCGTGGAAGTCGATGATCAAATCGGTGTTTCAGCTGCTCGTTTTCCCACTTTTCTTATAAAAAAATAATCGAAGAGTTAGAAAAAATATATTTCCATCTATATGTTTATACGGAGGCTCTTTGAAAAACCTTTTGATTGTAAACTTATTGGAGGAAATTACGGTAAAGGAATACATCGTGATGTCTGCACATATCGGCGAAGAAATTCAAAGATATTTGTATTCACGCAAAATACGCGCTAGTCGTGGAGTGAAGGAAAATTGAGCCCATCATGGGTCGAACTAATTAACTACTAACTACTATTGGAGGAAATAAAGAATAGAGGAAAAAAGGGAACTTTATTTATTTGTCAATCCCCTTAACAAGGGGAGATTGCTTAAGTTGTACCCATTTGCTGACTTTTAATTTGTCTATAGTCTGTCGACATTATCTTTCTTTGAAACACCTAAGTGATAGTTTTTGTGATATATTAATATTAAATTACATTACTTTACCTTTGAACTTAACTAACTTGCTCTAATGACTTAAGCCTTGTTCGCACCAGGATAGTATTTTAGTCGAGTATCAAGCAAGTCTCCGAACAAAAGATTTATTAATCTTCTCTACTAAAATGTTGCTGTTCGGACACATTTAGTTACTAAATTACTTGCTACTCGACTAAAATACTATCCTGGTGCGTACGAGGCTTAAGATTCAAGTTATAAAGTTAAGTTAGTCGACTAACATTAACCGATGTGCTAACTTGGTAAACGCGTTAGCTATTCACATTAGACCGCATTGCGTACTTCAAATCGTACTCACGCTGGTATTACTAAGGGTAGACAGACGTCGAGCGTCGGTGGCTCAGTGGTTTTAGCTCTTGACTTGCAATCTGCAGGTCCCGAGTTCGAATCCCGCCATGTACCAATGTGTTTTTTCAATTTTCCGAATTTCATATGTACATATTTACCCGACGCTCTTACGGTGAAGGAAAACATCGTGATGCAACCTGCACATATCGGCGAAGAAATTCAAAGATATGTGTTAAGTCGACCAATCCGCACTTGGCCAGCGTGGTTGACTACGGCCTAGTCACCCCTTAGGGGGTAGGCTCCGTGCAACTCGGTGGGGACGTATACTGAGCTGGTGATGATGATGAGACAGACATCTCGAGACATTAGAATGCACACATCTTACTTCTGTACCGAGGATGAAAATTACAGTCGAACCAGGATAAATGAGAGTCCAATATTTTTCCCGCCTTTAAAAGTTTATCTAATCCACGTTTCTAGTTTTTAGAGGTCGTCTAACAGAACTAAGTTAGTCTCGCTTATAGAGGTTTCTCGCTTAAGCAGTTCTCGGTTATCCAGGTACGACTGTATATTGTTTTATAAGGGACGAGGGCTAACGAGCGGCAGAAATTATTGTTGTAAAGTGGGAAGCATAAACAATGTACACTTCAGTGGATTACAGATACTTACTCCTTTAATATTCAGATCAAAATAAATACAAACATTTTTTTTTATATTAAAAAGTGAAAAACGAGCAAGCGGCTTCCTTGATTCACTGAAATAGCGAAGCGATCGCTGCCCATAGGCCTATTTTCAATTGCAGATGCGTTGTCTACTCTTGATCTACGGAGGAGAACACGCACGGCAAGAGGATAATTTCCCTTCCTTTACGTCCCCTCCCCTGCCAAATCCACATCCCCTTCCGATCATTTCCTTATAAGAAAAGTATAGGAAGGGAAAGTGACTAAAATTAGGCCTCCTGCACTCGACAGTCGAAACACGGAATTGCTTCAATTTCACGCCTGTCTTCTGCGTGGTCGTGGTATTTCGGCGGCCAATTTGCGCGAAGATGTTAAAGCGGACTCTACCACTGTTGAATAGTACTCGTATATTTAGGTTATTCTTTTTCCAGGTCCACCCAGCGTAGCTACAATAACGAGACATCCACCACTCAAAAATGGCGGCGAATTGAGAGAAACAGGGTATTTGATTGGTATAGGCTCTAGAACGGCAAGGTAAGAAAAGCTTCTTACCCCACGTCTTCATTAGACTGATGTGCAAAAAACGGCCATTAGGCCGTAGCAAAATATCCGTTTTCATCGCGAACTCGGTCTAATGAAGCCATAGTTTTATAAGACAAGAGTATCTTTACTATGACGTCATCGTCAGAATAATATTTAAACTGTCATTTGTTTTTTTATATTTTTTTAAGTATTTTCAAGAGATTTCTCTTTCAGGTTTCGCAGAAATCATAGAAATAAATTGTATTGGATAATATTACTTATTTTATTATTTGTTATCATAATTATGGGAATTATGTTTGCACTAGGTAAGTATTTAAAACTATCAAAATTAAAAAAAAAACTCTGTCATTAACCTATTTATTCAGAACTAGCTGTTGTGCGCGACTTCGTCCGCGTGGGATTAAAAATTAACCTATGTTACTCGGGTATAACGTAGCTTTCTAATAAAGAAAGAATTTTTGAAATCGGCCCAGTAGTTCTTGAGTTATTTCAATACAAACAAAAATACAAAAATACAACGTTTCTCTCTTTATAATATTAGTATAGATATAGATATGTTTCATCGATATTTTTTTATATAATTTATTTTATTTATTATATGTCTAGTTTACAAATACATAATCAAACCTCCGCCTAATATCTGCTTGACGAAAGAATGTTTGCGCTCAGCTGCCAACCTGGCGCTATCTATGGACAAGACCGCAAAACCTTGTGATGATTTCTACCAGGTAAGTAGACATGCATCGAAAACTACTAGCTGTTGTTCGTGACTTCATCCGCATGCAATAATTAAAATAAGCCTACGTCACTCGTGGATAATGTAGCTTTCTAATGGTGAAAGAATTTTTGAAATTGGCCCAGTAGTTCTTGAGTTATTTCAATACATACGAAAATATAAAGTTTTCTTCTTTATATTATTACTATAGAGTATAGATAATACATTGAATAAAGAGGTTTTAAATGATTATCTTGACAGTAATGATGACAGTAATATAAAACTAGTAAACAAGCAAGTAATTACGCCCATAAGCGAGAGTGATAGACAGAGACCTAGGATCTCCGTTTAGCTCGATATACACCTCTCTTTCTTTCTTCTTCATATCTTACTAATGTTATAATGTTAGGTGTTGTCCTTTTTCTGTGTGTCTCTCCTCCGTAGATTAAAGGTAGGCAACGCATCTGCAATTGCAGATGTATATGGGCAGCGGTCGCTTCGCTATTTCAGCGAATTCCGGTGGCCGCTTGCTCGTTTGCCAGTTTATAATATAAAAAAAAAAGTTACGACGGATGTCTGTTTGAAGGTATCCCAAAACCGCTCTCGGTAAAATTTTGCACAAAATTAGAACATAGCTTAGATTATTATGTTATTTTTAGTACCGCCCACACAATGTTACGGGGGACAGCCAATTTTGATAAAAAAAATATTTATGTTTTTTTTTTCAGTACATGTGTGGTAACTGGCCGAAAAACCATCCGAGACCAGATGAATATATATCATTCGACTGGTTCTCCGACCAGGAGACGAGAGTGTACGCGGCTGTGAGGGACTTTCTGGAGGCAGATGATCCCACGTTGAAACAAAAACCGAAACCCGTGCAACAAACGAAGATCATGTATGAAGCTTGCATGGATGTCAGTAAGTCAATACAAATGAAGCCCAACAATATATCATACGGCCTAATTTTCAAACGCCTTTCAAATACTGAAGAGCATTCTTACATGTTAAATCCACTTAAACTCCAAATTCTACGGCGATCTTGTTTAATTATGACACTTAGATTTTAAGCGACGCTTAAATTTGATTGGCGTTTGAATATTCGGCCGTTAGTAATGCAGATATCCATTTTGCGATCCTGACACATTTCTCTCGTCTTTTTCACATGATCTGTTTCGAGTTCTTTTAGTAACTCCTTGTTTATGTATCTCAATCATTTTGGTCGGTATAAATCGCTCTAAAGCCTTGTTCGCACCAGGATAGCATTTTAGTCGAGTAGCAAGTAGCATTTATCCGAACAAAGGATTTACTACTGTTCGGACTAGTTTAAGCCTCGATCTACGCACTAGGCTGGTAATTTAGTAACTAAACGTGTCCGAACAGTAACATTTTAGTAGAATAGATTAGTAAATTCTTTGTTTGGATACTTGCTACTTGCTACTCGACTAAAATACTATCCTAGTGCGGCTACTGACAAAAATTTGGTATAATTGCTATAATGTTCTTTGCAGAAACGTTGGAGGAGCGTGGGTTAGAACCAGTCATGAAAATGTTGGATGAAATAGGACTTCCCCATTTTCCTACTATTCTTAACACCACAGGTTGGTTTGCTGCAAAAATTAACTAACAAGGTTTATGTATCTTTTCTAAGTAATTTAACACTTGTATTATAAATATATCTATATCTAATATTATAAAGAGAGAAACTTTGTATTTTTGTATGTATTCGTATTGAATAACTCAAGAACTACTAGGGCGATTTCAAAAATTCTTTCACTCATAGAAAGCTACATTATCCCCGAGTAACATAGGCTATATTATTTAATTCTACGCGGAAGACGTCGCGCACAACAGCCAGTTATAAATATCTTGGAATTGATCGAAGCACTCTTTCTATTTTTGGTGCAAAGAAGTTTATTTTTACAGCTGATAAAGATCTGAACTACACATTCGACTGGCTGGAGGCCGTGATTAAAATTAAAAAGAAACTCGGAATGGATGTTCTGATTGGTTTTGATATATTTTTCGATTCAAACAACTTTACTAACGATAACATATTGATCGGCGCACCTGAAGTCACACATCCTTTTCCCAGGTAAATGATGACGTACAAATTACACCTATGGTTCTACCAGGCGACCAGAAAATATGTTTTGAAATACATAATATAGTTTAGCTGGTATAGATTTCTTGTTTAAGAAATGGGTCTTATGTAAACCCATGCATTGTATTAACAAATCTGTGGACTACCCAAAGTACTTTTCGATTGGCGATATCGCTGATGGAATCGACAAAAATTAAATTGACATTCGATAAGTCATGTGATTGTCACGTGTGAGATATCGTACGTCATAGTCAGTTCCATACATTTTTGACGTTGGCTATGGAATCGCTTCGTAGCGAATGTACTTTGTGTAGGATACAGGTCATCATTTTAAACTTGAAAGAATACCAAGAATTTTTAATCCAATTGAACATGTTTTATGAAATTTTAAGTATGCATGGAAACATTCTATTCAAAAGAAGTGTAAACAGAAGACATTCAAGTTTTCTGACTGATTTTCATACAACAATGAAATTGATCAAAGAAAATCCATATATTAATCATCAAGTACCAAATAAAAAGGAGAATGAAGAAGACAAAGAAAAAAGTGATACATTTTATATAGAACTGATGAAATACTTCATTGATGAAGAAATAAAAGTGAGAAATTCTACTAAATCAGTATCCAATGACCGTTTACTTGAAATAGCAAATATTTATTATGATATAAATGAAGCAATGAACGATGTAAGTAACCTTTTATGACTATAAAAATATTCTAATCAACTTCTGCCTTATATTGCTGTCTCTATTTTGTCAATTGAAATAAGAGAGATGTAATGATAGTGATTTATTTTAGATAATGGCATACAATGAAACTGATGAAACGCAACTTTACGAGACAGTAGAATATACGGTAGACCAAATCCAAAATATCACAGACACAGTTGTAGTCCAAAGCAACGGTACAGCTACACCAATATGGAAAAGATATTTTGAAGGTATTTTTACTGTGAAAGATGAAAAATTAGATTTTGATAAGGAAAAAATATCAATAAATCAACTGGATTTAGAATATTTATCATTAATGG
This sequence comes from Papilio dardanus tibullus, assembly GCA_013186455.1. Classification (NCBI taxonomy): domain Eukaryota; kingdom Metazoa; phylum Arthropoda; class Insecta; order Lepidoptera; family Papilionidae; genus Papilio; species Papilio dardanus. The sequence continues at coordinate 85,803 of QDHC01000151.1, read as the reverse complement.
CGGTTTACGTATCTAAGACTCCACCAATTCAATTAGAGCTGTATATTTGGATGAAGGTCAGTATTACTGCATTATTATAAGCTCGATTATAATATCAAAGTGTAATTATAGCAGCTTAGCTTATTAGATGTAAGGGGTTTTTAATTTACGTAGAAGTAACTAGAAAGGTGTACCAGGGCCGCATCAAATCGAAGTACTTAATTTCTATATACTCTTTTGGATTACAGACGTAAGTCGTCTATCGTTGTTATGATTACTTCTTTTTACTCTAGGTTATCGAAGTATTAGCTGCGGATACAACACAGGCATTGTACCAGTTGTTCTTAAAGCTTTACCCGACTGAAATAGTAGCGGCACGAAGTTTGCGATGTGCTAACGCTGTCAACGAGATGCTGGGGATGGCTGTGGCGTATGCTATTGCTGAACCAGACTTCATTAATGTTGTTAAACCTGAGGTACATAAGAATTTGAGTATTGAAATGAATGTACATATTATGCAAATGTTTAGCAGAAGCTCTGACGAGTAGATAATATCTTTCAATCATATGTCTTATTACATTTAATAGTTTTCTTGTTACTTAGTCGGTTTTAATATACTCAGGAATACTGCTTTTTGATCTTCTAAAGTGGAACAACAACAGGGACATACTATATTACTTTATCTTTCAAAAAACTTGCCGTACAACAAAATTACAGAATCATACGACAAAATATTGCCACACAAATTCGGGTATCTAAAAAGCACTAAGAACTAAGTAAGCCACAAAGCTAGTTTCATCACTTCATAAAACACATTCGTGGTTTTACAGATAGAAGTCTTGCTAAAGAATTTGAAAGGCGCTTTAGCACAATTGATAGGAAAAACTAAATGGATGGATGACAACACTAAAGTAAAATCGTACAGAAAAATCATAGAAATGAAAACTCTAATAGGTTTCCCGGACTGGTTGCTAGAAGACGGGGAACTTGAGTCTTATTACAAGGGAGTAGAGGTTAATAAGAAGACACATTTGGAAAATCTGATTAGTATAGCTCAAATGGAAATTAAAGCTAAGATGGACGATTATAGAAAACCAAGACCGAATTTATGGTACATCGACCCCACTGTGGTTAATGCTTACCATGTTTTCGCCACCAATACTATAAGTAAGTTAATTTAGGATAATTTTAAAGTTTGCTGTAAGCTGAATACAATACTAACAAATATTGGATTTAACAAGAGTTCTCTGAATGTTAAAATGTGGGTCCAAATATGTAAATGTCAAGTTTTTAGGAAGAAATCTGTTTTTTATGTAATTAATTAATCTGTGAATCAAAATATTTTTCTCATTCCGTGCATGCAGCCGTGCCCATGGTGATATTACAGTATCCTTTTTATGATTTGGGTCTCGAGTGAGTAAATCATTTCAAATTATATCGAAACTTATTTATTGATATCAGAAAGGTTCAGTAACATTGTCGTTTGCTAAAGTTATTTAAAAAATAAGAATATCCTTAAGTTTGCCTTTGGGCTTTTCATACTTATCCTTAAAATCCTAATTAATAGTTTTTTACAGTTCCTTAAACTACGGTTCATTGGGGACAATAATTGGCCACGAAATAACTCATGGCTTTGATAACTTAGGTAAGCCTTCACACACTCGTCTTGTTTACTTACATTAAGCCCTTATCATCAACACCAGACAGTTTTCTTTTCACATCAGCTCTATCTGTTTTTGACACAATAATGACATAACTACAGTATAGGTAAGTATTTGTAATTTACAGGTAGACTTTACGATAAAGATGGCTACTCCAAGAACTGGTGGTCGAACGAAACTGTGGATTTATATCAGAATATGACCGAGTGTTTGGTCAAACAATATGCATCATTTAAAATTCCTGAACTTGGGAAAAATGTAAGCGTATTTCATATTTACTACATTCATTTCAATAAGTTACAACTTTAGCTTACAACAGTTGCCATAGAGATTTAACTAAGATTAAAGAGCTTTGGTATCTGAATTCTAAAAGACACCACTAACAATAGCCTATCTCTTTGTAAATAGATAGATGGGCATAAAACACTGGGTGAGAACATAGCTGACAACGGAGCGATCAGGCAAGCGTTTGCGGCGTTCGAGCGGCAGATACGACGCACCGGTCCCGAGGCGAAGCTTCCAGGTTTTGAGGAGTACACTCCACAGCAGATGTTCTTTATGTCATATGGAAATGTAAGTTAACAAGAAGATAACCTAGTAGTAAGTAGTAAGTTCGACCCATGATAGGCTCCATTTTGCGCAACTCCACGACTAGCGTGTAATTTGCATGACTTCACACATCTTGAATTTAAACCTATTTTATAGAACCTTTTCTCGGATTTCATTAATAAATTAGGAAGAATTTTATATTAAATCATAACATTCTATTTCCTATTTATATTTCTCAGGATTTTTTATTATTTCTGTTATTATTGTTATGAACTACAATTACAAGTATTTTGTTTTTTTTTAATACCTAGTTTGTTTTTACATTTTCAAATCGTCGACGTCTTTACTCTCGGAGCTCAAACATACCCAAAGAAATGGTACTAAGCTTTATTCAATGGCTCTGGTTGACTGCGGATAGAATTCGTGACATCTAACAATTTATTATTTTAGTTATGGTGTGGTATCTCAACAAACGATTCCTTGAAAGCAAGTCTGGAAGACGAACATTCCCCGCTCAAGTTTAGGGTAAAAGGTAGTCTGCAGAACATCGAACAATTCGCTCGGACATGGAACTGCGCTCCTGATTCCCCAATGAATCCTACGAAGAAATGTGTCATCTTCTAAAATTTATGTAAGACTGATATCTACTCGTATGCCGCACATTACACTGGACTTAGACTCAACAAGGAGTCAGCGGTAACAAATGTGTTAAGTCAGTGATATCCAAAGGAAACCGTAATTACTATTATAGTTACTATAACTGGATGAATACAGGCTGATGATGATAATTATGATGATGACTACAGGATGTTCCTAAAATCGACGGATGTCAGACTGAATCCGGCCCATGTAATTTTATAATGAAGTAATGTCTAAGGAGTGTTATAAAAGATTATTAAATTAAATAAATCGGTTTCTAAGCAATAAAATAGTTGTGATGTTTTACGAAAGTTTTTATATTGAAGAAGTGTTATCTGTTAATAAATATTAATTATTATTTAGAGTGTCTATAAATAAATGTTTTTAAAAAGTATTTTCTACGACCTTTCTGTGTGTAATAACAAGCAATTAGGAAACACAAATAAAAATAGGATCAAACAAAAGTTAATTGTTTTTTGCGTTATTAGCATAAGATAAACAATCTCATTACAATCCAACTAATAAAAATATATGATCATATCATCAGTTTATAAATAAATAAGCACAAAGAACTGATTGTACAAAAATAATGCAGCAGGAAATTAATTAACTTATAATTAAAAGTTGACTACAACAATTTTATTATTTGCAGTCTCTGAAGTGATTGATAAAATTGAAAGGCATTTTGGTTCAATCATTTATTCTGAATATATTACAGTATTGCAATTCGACTCGTATCAAACTTCATACGAACATGCTAACATACCCTAGTGGCTACTGTGAATGCTCGGGTAGCTGGAGATCACTTTGGAGACACCGATCGAGTGGCCGATGCCGGACGAGATAGAGGACAGGCCGTAGCCGTGTCCACCGCCGTAGCTGACGCCGTAGCCGCCGCCGTAGCCGCCGCCGTAACCACCACCATAGCCGCCGCCCAGCGCTATGCCCGACCCGATCCCGATGCCTGAGCCGTAACCTACACCAATGCCTGAGCCTATTCCCGACCCGAGACCGATTCCCGATCCGATAGCGACCCCTGAACCGAAGCCGGCTGAAATTCCAGTAGATATTCCCACCGCTGGCGCTACCGCCACGGCGGGTGCTGCGGCAACAGCGGCCACCGGCACTCGTCTTTCAACTACAACGGGGTGGGGCACCGGCACCGGCCTGTCGACTACCACGGGCTGAGGCACAGGGACTGGCCTGTCAACTTGCACGGGAACAGGTACTCTGATGGGGCGGTCTACGTAGACTGGATGTGGCACTGGCACCTGGCGGTCCACGTACACAGGCCTGTCGACGGGCACTTGCTTCTCTACTGTAACCGGGTAAGGCACCGGCACGGAGACGGGTACTTTAACTGGATATGGCACTTTCCTCTCGTAGTACACGGGCACTTGTCTCGTTATCTCCACTGGTACTTTGTGTATGACAGGCACAGGTCGGTCCACTGGTACGGGTACTGGTACCTGAACTGGCACCGGGACCTGACGGTCAACGGGCACAGGGACTGGAACTTGCACAGGTACTTGCACGTTGTGTGTTACTGTTCTGGTGATATATCTCGGGACTTCTTGGCGCAGAATAACTGGGTTAGGTTGAACGGAGACCGACGTTTGAACAGCTGCGGGAGCGACTGCCACCGCGGGTCTGGCTGCGATCGCCACGGCCGGGGCGGCGGCAATTCCACGACCGATGGCTATTCCAGGTCCGGCCGCTATAGCAGGTCCGGCGCCGATACCCACACCTCCACCAGAAATAGCTATTCCAGACCCGATTCCAGAACCGATGCCGATTCCTGATCCGATACCAATTCCTGAACCGATTCCAATTCCTGAACCGATTCCGATACCAGATCCGAGTCCGAGTCCACCGTGACCGATGGCAATTCCTCCGTGACCTAATCCTATTCCTCCGTGACCGATCGATATTCCTCCATGACCGAATCCGATTCCACTGTCGAGGCCGTAGTGACCGGTGGAAATTATTCCTCTCTTCACTCCCTTTACTGACGATCCGTCTTTAATACCATTTTCTAGAAGCTCTGAAACTTTTGATTTGTCCTCTTTTGCTGTTGTTAAACTGCTGCAGACCAGCAGTAACTGAAAAGAAATGAATAAAATTAAGAAATGTTTGTTAATTTGACGTTAAAAGAACACCTGTTTTGCAATTGATCATTACTGGAAATTTGTTAAAAAATGTAACCTAGAATTGGAGACAACTTATATAGTTCTTCTTAATTCAATATTCGTAAATTCGGTAATCATTTGAGAACAATTAGCATCGTGAGAAACAAGTAATAACACAATGTATTGCGAACAAAATCCCAGACTGTAGAGAAAAAGATTCGAATGAATGCGTAGAACCGATACGAAAACGAGACCAAGGCTGGTGACAAAATCAAAGCTATATATATCTTATTTTACATTTTCAAACATATGATATTTTAGATTTTAATCTAAACATATACGAAAAGTATCGACTGCACTTTCAAAAGTAGACCAAAAACCTATAAGCAATTTAGTTAAATTACTTATATTCATTTTTCTGTAGCAATGCAGGTAAAGATTAAATCTAAAATAAACTAACGTAAGAAAGGGTCAAGGTTCGGATTACGTAACCAATTGATTTACCGATAACGAGTAAGCCACTTTTTTAACCCAGACAAGGGCGGCGAGCTAGAATTATTTATTACCACTAAGTAAGTTTAATATACTTAATAATAATATGATAGATAACTAACTATGTGTTATTATGGTTTTAAAAATGCAAGAAAAGCATAATTTCATTCATCTAGTGATTGAATTTTAATTTAATAATTATTGGTTATCTCTATACACGTTTAGAGGTACTGGAGTTTCCGGTATATGAAGATAACATTGGAAAAACTCTCAAAATTATTACAAAACATTAAGGAGGGATTTCTTTCAAAATATTAAACTAGTATAACCATATAAGTTCACAAGATATCCTTTGCCAGTCCTAATTTGAACTAATAAGGAATGAATTATAAAATTCTTGTAATACATCAATAATTATAGGTCCTAAATTAGATCCTTGCGCAACGCCAATCGTGTTATTTCCTTGTATGGAAAGTTGCATGTGTCACACGTGTTCGAAATTAAATTACTATACTGGTAATAAATTAATTATTTTAAAGTATCAATGTGCAGTAGGTAAATGAAGAATACTATAGGAAGATGGTATGTTTATTTTGTTATTGAAGACTAGCTGTTGATAGCGACATCGTCCGCATGGAATTAAAAAATATAACCTATGTTACTCGGGGATAATGTTTCTAACGGTGAAAGAATTTTTAAAATCAAGTCAGTAATTTTTAAGTTATTTCAATACATACAAAACATAGGAATATTTTGTCTTTATTATATTAAGTATAGATTATGTCGAATTTTATTGGTCGATTTTACAGATGTTTTTGCAGTAATGGATGATCGTATAAGTAACGTGTTTTCGATTAAATAACATTTTTTTGTCATTTATAGATACAACTCTCGTAAATGGTAAGCTTTTAAGCTCTTAAGTTTTTTTTTTATAATTGACTTCAAGACTTCATCTGAGAGTGTAACACGTTCGCGAGTGGCGTTAAGCCGGCTGCAGACGCTCAGTTTTAACTGTACAGTTCAACTGCGCTTTTAGAACTGACATATGTGGCCAAAGTTGAGAACTGTACACGTACGAGCGTACATGTACGGTCGAACTGTACTGTCAAAATTATGCAGTTAAAACTGAACTTTTCTAGCCGGCTTTACGATTAAGTTCGTAAACTTCATCGATATAATTAGTGTGAGATTTATTAGACCTTCTATTTTATAATAATAACTAGCGACCCGCACTTCGCACCGTCTTCGCACGGGTGCAAAACTGATACTAAATACACTACAGAAAAACTGTGAATATTGTATATAACAGCCATATTAACAATAATTGAACCCGAGCGAAGCCGGGCGGGTAACTAGTTATATATATATAAACCTTCCTTATGAATCACTCTATCTATGAAAAAAAACCGCATCAAAATCCGTTGCGTAGTTTTAAAGATTCAAGCATATATAGGGACAAACGTAAAAAAGCGTTATTGTTTTATACTATGTAAGGATTACTAAATAATTATTTATAATCTCGCCGTAAATTAAAAAAAATGCTCTTCCAATTGCATAATTTAAGCAACAATAAAGTTCAATTCAAACAGAAACTATGCAATAAACTACAATACGACAGACATAAATCAAACCCTAACTAGACTAACATATCCAGAGCACAAACAGGACGCATGTATATATGCAATCGTAAATTCAGTATCGTTTTGCTAAACATTAAGCCCTACTATCAAAGTGGTCTGGTTAACTTGCATTGGGTAACGGCGCACCCAAGTTTACAAATATTCTGGTAATCATAAACGGTATCCTGGTGTTTGTGGTTATTTAGTTTTACTTCTAATTTATATTATAAAGACACTAGCTGTTGTGCGCGACTTCGTCCGCGTGGAATAAATTAATATAGCCTATGTTACACGGATATAATGTAGCTTTTTAATGGTGAAAGAATTTTTGAAATCGGAACAGTAGTTCTTGAGTTATTTCAATACAAACAAAAATACAAAGTTTCTCTCTTTATAATATTAGAATAGATAAACTTTGTATTTTTGTATATATTGAAATAACTCAAAAACTACCGGGCTGATTTCTAAAAATCTTTCACCATTAAAAAGCTACATTATCCCCGAGTAATATAGGCTGTATTTTTTTAATGCCACGAGAACGAAGTCAATATTAAGCAGTTTCATTTGTTTGTTTGAAGGCATCTCCAGAACGGCTCAATAGAACTAGACGAAATTTAGCGCTTAAAGCATTTTGTTGTTTCAATTATGCATTTTCTGCTCCGATATGTTTAAAATTAATACAGTTCAACACCGTAGACTTGCGTAAAAAAAATCCTTACCATCAAAACTGGGATGGCGGCCATTTTGGAAAACGTAAAATAAAAAAAAACTATTCCCGAATTATCACAGCCAAATCACATTACTTTTATAACAAATTTTATTCCTTTTGATTTTATTATCCGAACGAATCGATATGTTGAGTCAATCTGGCTGCAAAATCCCAGAGAACGGGCTTATATAGATGTATGAAGTGTAATTCTTGCACATTTGCGATCCTACTTACTAAAGGGCCGTACGTACAACGTTCTTGTTACATCTCAATTAATTTACCTTTTAAAATAACCAAGTTACATTGACAATACTATCCAGTCAATATAAAGTAACCTATTGCTGTTTTATTCATACATGAATAAAATACGAAATACGGATTTGAAAAATAACTTTTTTTAAAGGATTGCCGGAACGAGGTTATCCACGACATCTATGGATATCCCCAACTACTTAGAGGAAGTGAAGATGCGTTGCCAGCTTTTTGATTTTTAGATAAGATCGCCTTTTTTTAATAGCTTAAAAAGCTTGCTTATAATTTTATCTTACATTTTTAGAATATTTTTTACATGAGTTTATTCAAAGTTAAAAATATGTTGGCATCTGAAATAAAAGTCTTGAATAAAAACATTGTAATCATTCATGTGCGACTAAATGCGACAATGCCAATTGATTGTAAGTAGTTAATTGTCGTTAACACGAATATACAAATCTACACAAGTAGGCAATATTACTGACGTACAAAGCGATTCGATATCGAATATCAAAAATTTATGGACCTGACAATGACGTTCGATATCTCACACGTAACAAGCACATGACTTATCGAATGTCATTGTTGTACATTTTTGTCGATTCCATCAGCGATATCGCCAATCGAAAGATACTTTGCGTAACCCCCATGTATGGACTACAAATACTTTGAAAGATTTGGAACATAGTAGAAACAAATAAAGACAATTCATTTCCTTTCTCTTTTACTATTCGTTCCAAAAGTATTTCCGAAATTGCTTATGTGCGAGTGTAACTTTTAAGGCAGACGAAGTTACTACTTAGCTAGTAATAAAAAAGTTTAAACATACTAGAGGAAGGAGAGAGGAAGAGAAGAGAAGAAAAGGAATGTTTTATTATTTTGGTTGTTTATTGTTAATTTGTTAGTTGCTTTTTAAATGTCATTGTTGTTTTGTAACTTCTATTGCAGATCAAATAAAATTTAAATAATATAAATAAAATACTATAAACCCTTATTTTCCTAAGTTATATTGGCTATAATGATGATGATGATGATGAAGCCTATTAAGTAGGCTTAGGAATATCTAATGCTTGCTCAAATCCTATGATTCTTTTGATATTTTTATTAAAATATCTGTTTTAAAGAATTGAGCAACGCTACATATAGCACCAGAGTAAATGTGACCTCTTTATTCCCGGAAATAGTGAACAAATTCGCCCACATTCGCTTACGTCTCTACGGTTTGTTAACTTAAGATTAAGTAATGTAACTTAATAAGTTTTTCTCTACCGTAATAAGATATTACTTAGCGGTTGATTTACTTACGTGTTAAGTTGGTTCAGTATTGAATCGCTATAAAAACATCCTGTATAAAAGTGAAAAGTTAATATTTGTTAAGTTTTGTTTCGTTATAACTATATTGTACTACTTTTTCTCTTTACACTCTAGTTTTTAATAATAATTTTAGTATACAAAGATATTAAACTGAGTGAAAATATGCGTATAAAAAATATAAAAGCACTTTACAAATGTAACTCTTATTAGGGAATTAATTAACTTCAATTTTTCCGTAGTGAATGAAACTAGTAATAATTTATATAAAACTCTTTGTCTGTGTGTTATAGTAAATTATGTATTTACTCAATATTGGTGTGTCATAACAAAAAGTGAACCATTTCAAAGAACTAGGTGATTAACCATAAAAAGTACTTGAAATCGTTAAAAAACCGACTAAGTATCGTATTCATAGATACCGACTTCCTAAAATGAAAATCACATTATAGTTTTTTAGGATTGCTTACATTTGCAACAGATTACTTAATTCTAACTTAAGTTAAAAGTAAGTAACAAACTTAACTTGAAATGTTGACCGGGACCAACATCCGCAGCTTTACAACATCGTATATTAAGTAGGTAACTGAAAAGCTTAGCTTAAGCCGGTTACGGACGCTCAGTTTCTACTGTACAGTTAAACTGCCCAGGTAAAACTGACGTATTTAGGCAAAAGTGATAACTGTACAGTTCGACTGTACAGTTCATATTGAAATGTGTACGTTAGTTTTAACCGGTCAGTTAAAACTGTACAGTTAAAAAACTGAACGTCTGTAGTCGGCTTTGAGCAAGTAATTTTCGTATAACAAAATTCTATTCATCAATCTGTCCTTGTCCCTACGAAGGTCACAGTGTGTACTTCACCTGTCTTCACACATCTTTAGTCATTATCTGAATTCACCCCTTTCTTACGCAATACAGAACAGTCATGATCTATACTCGTACTATACTAATATTATAAAGAGAGAAACTTTGTATTTTTGTATGTATTGAAATAACTCAAGAAATACTGAGCCGATTTCAAAAATTCTTTCACCATTAGAAAGCTACATTAACCCCTAATAACAAGCTATATTATCTAATTCCACGCGGACGAAGTCGAGCACTACACCTGGTTACAAAAATAACGCTTGTAATAGTTTCTAAAGATTTTAATAAAAACAATATTCATAATTCATAATTGATTTTTTTTACAATCATTGAATAAGTTCCTAGTAATTTTTATTTCAGGGACAATGTCTTTAAAGTTAACATAAAACCACCAAAATATAACCAATTACTACAAAACGTGTACGCAAAATTGTGTTGAATCCAATTTCTAGAAACGTCAAGTGAGGTACAAAATTTGAATAAAGATTTAGTTTTAGATTTAGCCCTCAGAAATTCGTCTCTTTAAGGAGTGATTGCTAATTCTTGAGAACATCAAGCATTTCTTCAATGTATCTACAAATTTAGTTTAGATTCATCCTTGTAGTTGACCGTATTTGTTTAGTATCTACGATTAAGTTTTATTTGTGTCGTCTGTACACTTTGATTCATAAAAAAAATAATAAAAAGAATAGAATCATTATTCTAAATAACTACGATTTTTTTTTATCACAAATCCAAGTTTTTTTTCTGATGTGTCGGCAATGAAAACCCACGGTTAGACAAAAGACAAATGTAGGTATCTATGGAGCTCTCTGAATGCTTCACGTAATTGACGCCGTAATATAAATGTATTAAATTCATCCATACATAACGTGACCAATTTTATTTTAACTCAAAATAGGACAACTACAATATTCTAGGGGCGGCGAGATGCAAGCCGTGATCGTAATGTTCATTTTATCGAGGAATCACGTATGTACATCTCTAAAACAAATGTAATGAATAGGGCGAAAGAAAAAAAATAGTCAACAAACCGCGAGCCATAACGTTTTTGCCACGCTCGGATATTGTCTCGTCGACCGACGGTGTCGCTTGCGCACACCGCCCGCGTTCACCCCCAACCAGGCCCGGCCGGCTTGACTACCCAAATTTTTGAGCGGTTCCCGAAAACGGGACAATTCGGCGTCCTAGAGATTATTCCGGGGATACAGGGAGACATGATTGTAAAACGGGACAGTCCCGTTCAAAACGGGACGTCTGGTCGCCTTATCCATACAACATAATTAATGCAATTATTAGAATATACTCTACATTTTTATTTAATTAATCTTTAACATTTTATTTCATTATCAACAGTTATCTCAGTTCATCCCAAAATGGGATGATTGGTATGCAATTTATACTATGTAAGGAATTAATATTAAATGAAATCGGTTCAGTACTAACGAAGGACCAAATAAGGGCATAAAGGTGATCATAGTTTTTATACTAATCAGATCATTGACCGAAATGCTTTCGAGAGACAGATTTGCATATATTTATTTACGTTTTGCGTTGAATTAATTACAACTAGTTAACCTATAATTTGCGCAAACCAATCTATGGTTATTTTAACATACAAATGTGTAAAATAAATATGCCAACGGTTTTCTAATTTGAATTTATAAATCGAGCAAAGTCATACTGGTTTTTTTTTCCTATAGATGGCGTTATTTTAGGTATCTTCCCTCTCTTTCATGTAACGAAATATGGGGCATTTAAACGTAAAGAAATGGCATTAGACTTTATATATAAAATAGTTAAAAACATCCAACGAAGTAATACTATTTGAGCAGGGAAATAGTAAACAATTTTGTAAACAGCAAGACGCGCGAATTCTTCTCAAGTGAAAGTTTAGTTTAGTTTGAAAAACTGCACTTTTTATACATAATCTTGTAATTATAAGTCAGGCAATAAATTACATTAACAAGCAACAGTTGCACTTTAAATGCCTTCGTAACAAGGATCTTAATGAGTTCGGATGTGTTAAGTATATTGGTAGTCAAACCTTACGGCGGCTCGCAATTTCACAATTGTCGCACACAACACTATTTACTTACCTCTACGGATACAGAAGCCCGGGGGTTGGCCAAAGTATCTCTCGATTGGCGATATCGCTAAAGGAATCTACATAAATGTATGAAACTGACAATGAAATTCGATACGTCATGTGTGAGATATCGCATGTCATTCTCAGTTCCATACATTTTTTATGTTCGCTATCGTACTTTGGATAACCCCCAGGGCATAACCATTGCACTCATTCTACTCTTATTGGCCCCACTTGGTACTAAAAAGAGAACTCATCCATTAGTATCTAAACACGAGCGTGTAATAAGTTTGAATCTTGTAATAGCTGGGGACTAGTTTTTGTGCTGACTACAAAACTAGGACAAGCCGGAGGATGTTTATTGGATTGATAATAATTAATATTATATTTATTTTATATAACTTTTTCATATCCTGTACCACTAAGAGAAATAAGAACAGTATGTTGTAACTGTATTATAAAAAGTTGAGGTTATGTTTTGCTGACCGTAGTAAAAAAGTTTATTGGAAGACCGCGGCTTGAGACAGACCGAAATGGAAACAGCTGCTGGACTAAGCCAAGGCCCACAAAGGGCTCTCGACCTAAAAGAAGTAAAAAAGTTATAGTCCTACAAGGATATTTTGGCACTTTATTGACATTGACAGGGCGCCTATAAAGTTTTAAGGATAACAATGGGTAAAAATTTCCTAACTTCTTTCAAAATCCCATAGCTGCCTTTCCCTGATTGGTTAAAATGTGACGCTGTCAAGATGACATTGTTAGTTCACATATTTTTCGAGTGCCAAAATATCCTTGTAGACCTTAGACAAAGCAGACTATATTAATAGTCTAAGTTGTAGACCTACAATAATCATCTATGGTTCAAAAGTGTCTTGTTACATGGTAGATTAAATCTAGAATTTAAAACTATTCGAGTTCAAATCTTTTTAAAAAATAATTTAAATATCTTTAAACATACTCGGCAAACATATTTTTTGCCGCCATTACTATGTCGGTTGCTTTGAATAAAAATTAGACGACAAAAAAAAATACCGACTCCAAATACCTAATTGGTATTAGCCCCATTTAGCTGAGAAGGTGACTTTTTAATGAACTGGTTGGGATCGGCAACGCCTTTAGTAAATCTAGGCAAAGTAATACATATGTATAGTGTGCTTTTACGGAGTAGACGATATTGAAGAACTCCCATAGAATGTATTTTCTATTACTATTTATTCATATCATAAAAAAATATGAAGAGAGCGTCTTAGGGATTTAGCTCTTAACTTTTAATCTGGTTCCGAGTTCGAATCCCGCCATCTAGCAATATGTTTTTCAATTTTCGAATTTCATATGTACATATTTACCCGATGACATACGGTGAAGGAAAACATCGTGATGCAACCTGCACATATCGGCGAAGAAATTCAAAGATATGTGTGAAGTCGACCCGCACTGGGCAAGCGTCCGACCATGGCCTAATCACCCCCTTAGGGTTGGCTCCGCGCCCCTCAGTGGGGCGTATAGTAAGCTGGTGATGATGATGATGATAAACATCTTCGCTCTTGACATAGACATGAAGGCAGAGATATTTAAAGCTAAGTTTTATTACACCTAATTTGTAACTGTAATATGTTTTTTGTATCTCTTTTGAACAATTATGTATAAGTACGTATAATTGGTTAAATTCAGTTTGTGTCTTTAATTACTATTGTCTATGTTTAACTTATCTGTTGTGTATACCTATTTAAATAAAAAAAATACTTTACGTTCTTTGTCACTTTTCTATAATATAAAAATAATTTAATAGAGTTACTTAGTGTTTTTTATATCAATGTGACTACACAAGGTAAGAAATAAAATTAAAACCCAAATATTATCAAACTTTATTAAAAATTCATCAAGCCTCAAATCAAATTAAATCTAAATTATATTTAGCGAATAAATAGAAGCAACTCACACACAAACAAACAAAATAAATAGACATTTTCTATCATTCACACAATAAATTGAAGTTTTATGAAATTCCTAAAGCCCAATACAGACGTTCAATTTTAACTGCAAATTGGAACTGGGGGTTAAACAAAGTACAAGCGTTACAAAGCGATTCGATAACGAACATCAAAAATATATGGAACTCACAATGACGTTCGATATCTCACACGTGACAAGCACATGATATTTTTATCGATTCGATCAGTGATATCGCCAATCTAAAGACACTTTGAATAGGCCCCCTGTACAGTTAAAACTGGCGCCTGTTGCTGGCTTAACTATACTTATTCAGTCTCATTATCAAGATTATCAGGTTCCTTAGTTGATACTTCTATTTCTATAGGCGTGACGTCATCGTTCTCTTCTGTCTCCTCCGCGGCCGGTGTGGTCATGTTAGCTGGTACATTCTCGCAGAACTTACCGCTGACCCCTGAAGGGCAGTTGCATCTGAAGTTACCATCGTTAGCTTCCAACGATTGACAGTTGCCACCGTTCTTACACGTGTCAGGGTTCTTCTCGCAGTAATTTAACTCTGTAAATATACGATGAAATCAGAACAATGGACGGCATCAAAGAATAACTAATTTTAACAGAAGGGTTACCCAGAGTATCCTACGATTGGCGATATCGCTGATGGAATCGACAGAAATGTATAAATGACAATGACATTGGATACGTCATGTCCTCGTCACGTGTGAGATATCGAACGTCATTTTCAGTTCTATACATTTTTGGTGTTCGCTATCGAATCGCTTTGTAGCGCATGTGCTTTGGGTAGCCCCGCATCGATAGCATCAAGCGATCAGTCGTCGGCTGGCGACATTTTTCTTATACGATCTGCAATCTTTAAAGAATGAGAGGAAAGAAAGCTAATGTTTTCAAGTACCTTCATCGCAAAGCATGCCTCCCCATCCTTCCTTGCAGATGCACTCCCAGGGTCGGTTGCAGGTGCCGTGCACGCAGCCAGGGTAGGCGTGGCATTGAGCGCAGTTCTTGCCAGTCCAGCCCACCTTGCAGCGGCACTCGCCCGGACGACGGCAGTAGCCCCGCTCGCCGTGGCAACCGGGCGCGCAGATTGCTGGATATTGCAATAGATAATAAATTTAATTGGTTAATAAAGATCTTTCTCTCTTGTAAATGCCTGGTACAATACTCCCTAAAAGTTGCCCCTCTTAAAAACCGAAGCAAGACTAAGAAATATATTGCTAGGTGTAGTTGGTTGTTGAGACATGGAGCTAACAACGAAATTATATTTTTATGCAAATCAAAGATATTAAGTATTCAATTTACCAATACAAGTGCAGTAAAAATAAATGTTTATTACATAACAAGCAGTTGCAATGCACGTGACAATCGTGGCATATTGATAGGCACTAAAACAAAAAAGGGTAAAGAATAGAAAGTGATTGCATGATAGTTACGCGAACGAAAGTGCAATTATTTATTTAATAAAATTTGTTAGTGACTAACCAAATTTAATCGTAGGCAAAGAATCTGATGATTCATAATCTATCATTAATTTCAACGTGGTTTTTCCCAGTAAAAGATTTTTCTAAGTAAGAGACGGTACTCAAAATGGCCATTCTCGGTAAAAAAAATCTTGGCAACGTTATGTTAATGATTGTTAATTTCAGAATGCTATTCATACTAACGTGTCTGACACAACAGTCCAGTGAATCCTGGCAAGCACTTGCACTCCAGCGGCTTGTCGCAGTAGCCATGCTGACAGCCGGGTAGAGGCTGACAGGCGCGGCATGTAGGCCCAGACCAGCCCAGCCGGCAGCGGCACTCTCCCGGCGCCTCGCAGTAACCTCGTGTCGCGTGGCAGTCCGAACGACAAATCGCTAAAAGCAAACACAAGTGTAAGAAGCTTATGAAAAAGAGTTTGATTAACAACTCTGCGAAATGAATCCGTTGTAGCTATAAGACTTGACAATGAAATGAGTAGCACAAACGTACATAAACCGTAAATCAGACATAGATAAATCGGACGAGGAGTGATACAAACTAAACTAGTTTAATCGCTCATCTCTAAAAGAAACTCATAAACCTGTGGAAAAACCGATACTTGGAGTTCTTGCAATTTTACTATTACTCACGTTCAGTGCAGAATATCCCGTCCCACCCCGGTCGGCACTGGCACTCGAAGGAGACGTTGCAGTAACCGTGCTGGCAGCCTGGCATCGGGATGCACTTGTTGCAGCGCTCGCCGTAGAATCCCATCTTGCAGCGACACTCGCCAGGACGGTTGCAGTAACCTGAACAAACAGCACAATAATACTAATCTAAAGAAGTACGCGGAACTCGATAGGGATGGGAAGAGTTCCTTCTACTTTTTACGCGAATCAGGATCACGTTCTGTGTAAACTGTTATAATGATCACTAAACTCTAAGATAAGATGTCACTAAAAGGAGACTATCCTCTATTCCATGTTTTCTCCAAATGCTGACAACCTTTAACACTCAAAAGAGGCATTAGGATTGCAGTAACAGACCCAATATCTTCAGTACTTTCTAGTTGTGTTACTAACCTTGCAAGGGATCGCACCCCTTCTTACAAATAGGCACGTCGCAGAGATCCCCCTGCCAGCCGGGCAGGCACTTGGGCTCCCCGTTGTCGTCGCACACGTAGTGGCTGTGCTCGCTCTGCACCGCGGGCAGCTCGCACGCCTGACGGAATGGCTTCTGAGATAACGAGATCATTGTCACAGGTGCATAGTGCAGTATGAAGCCATTAGCGGTTATAGCTGTGTTATAAGTAGTTGATAAATGTGATTTATTTATTTCAAGTGCATCTTTTCAAACGTGCATTCGCTTCGCCATTCTAGCGGTTTCTGGTGACCACTGGCTCCTTTGAAACATTATAACATAGAAAAGCGGCTACCAGAATTCAAATAGACTTGAATTGACCTCCTCATTCTGACTCCTTAGACTGACTACGCTAATTAGTGTGAAATATAGAAAGGTATTCATTATTTTAACTTATCTAAACTATGGTCATTGACTGGTGTGAGTATAAATCATACGAGTAGGAGTCTTCTCTGATGTTTTTTAGTCCATGTGACATTAAAAACTAGCTATTAAGACGGCAGATAAAACATAACGGATCATTATGACCTAGCTCGTACGAGGCAACTTTCATACATAGCCCGCCCACGCGCTCTGTTGGCGCAGCCTGACAACGAACGGCATCGCTCCGTTAACGACCGAAGATCAATTGAACTAGTGAATGTATGAAACGGAAACGGGAGAATGAATGAGTTTAACTTAAAAGTTTGATTATTATCTATTAGAGTATTTTATCATACTTCATACTACAATAATTGCGAAAGTTTGGATGAAGAGATGGACGGATGGTATCTCCCGGAGCATGATAAAATTTTGCACAAATGTAAATCATAGTCGGGATGAACACATAAGCTACTTATTAAGTTTTTAAACCCGCGCTGACGAAGTCGCGAGAAAAACTTGTCTTAATATAAAAGATAGCTGTTTAGCTACAATAAAAAAACATCATGCCTAAAGTCATATGCAAGGAAATTGTTATTTCTTTCCTCTTGCCTCAGAAACAGTGATAGACAGTTTTTGTTGTTTCGGCATAGACATAACATTCACTTAATGTTAAACTGTTTTTAATGTAATATGTCACATAATGGTATATCGTTTGACATTAATCAATTCAGATGTCATCATTAGTGTTACGAGTTGTTCACCTATTGCGCTTACAACTGCGCGAAAAACATTATGAGTACTAGTAAAAGGTGAAAAGGGATTTCACCAGGCCATTATCTGGAGAGTTAGCTCTAGCTATACCTATCCTGTCTCCAGAAACATTGGTAATCCTTGAGGAAGAGTGTTACCATCTGTTTAAACCTGAAGTGAAGACATGCTTCTTTTTGTCGTCCCACAGATTCAAAAGTAGGCAGGATAGTCACTTGTTTTTTTAGTGATCCTAACGGCCATGTTAAAGCCACTCAAATATGTAAGAGCCTCTTACATGTTAAGTCCACGTTTAAACTCGTGTATTTTTACGCCAGTTCGATTTTAAGCGACGCTTAAGAAACGAAGAATTCGAGTGGCCTCTGAAAATTGAGCCGTAAGGTCGTACAAGAAATAACGACAGATCTGATTTGTTAGATATCCCGACCAAGTTAAAGATAAGATATATTTAAAAAAGACACTGACACAACTTGTATTGAATTTCAAATAAGTTTATAAAACACTAATTATTCATGATTTACCTTAATTAGTATTTTAACATATAAGCGCAGGTTAAAAAAGAAGATAAATTATGCGAGTGCAACGCTGTGCCTTTGCTACTTTAAAGGTATTTTAAGAACGTAATGGTTTCCAGCGGTGCGACTACCTTGCTTAACTGAACCAATTAAGAATATTTAATGACTTAGTTTATTTAAATAATGACCAAATAGCACTGTCAGTGTAGTACATCATTGCCACGGTAATTGCGTTTAAGTCTTACAGTAGTAAAAAAATTAGGAAAATCTATCATACAAATTCCTAATCCCTAGTAGCGTAACAAAGCAACATGTATGCAGAAACAAAGGGAAAGTTTAACTCGAAACAAAAGACACTAGTTCGAACTTAATAACAATGCTTGTCTACAAAACAAAAATGATTGCTCAAGTCATTACTTTTGCTCAAGGAATACTTTTGCTCGAATACGAGAATATAAGGGAAAGTAATGACTCGACGAAAATATCAAATATTGACCTAGTCGTATTATAATTATCTAACTCTGACCCGGAAAGGTTTTTTTGTTGTTTCCTCCAGGACGGAGTGCGGTGACTCACAC
>QDHC01000151.1:52224-66168 GCA_013186455.1 Papilio dardanus tibullus | reverse complement strand
GAGTAGCAAGAATCCGAACAAAGGATTTGCTAATCAATTCTACTAAGATGTTGTTCGGACACGTTTAGTTACTAAATTACTATAGTAATGCGTAGGTTAAGGGTTAAACGAGTCCGAACAGTAATAAATCCTTTTGTTCGGATAAATGCTACTTGCTACTCGACTAAAATACTATCCTGGTGAGAACAAGCCTTTAGAATATGATGTTAGGAATAGTGTAATAGATGGCAACAAGGTTTGGTCCTGAGTTGCCGTGGATACGTGAGGGCACGAGGGGTAATCAGCGTCCCCTGTCATGCAGAAGCCTAGTGCAGAGTCCCGTTGGATTACCCAAAGCATCGTTCGATTGGCGATTTTGCTGATGTAATCGAAAAAAAGAAACTGACATAGACATTCGATAAGTCATGTACGTGTCACGTGTGAGATATTGAACGTCGTTGTCAGTTCCATACATTTTTGATGTTCGTTATCGAATCGCTTTGTAGCGAATGCATTGGGTAGCCGCGCCGCTGCGTTCGTACGAGATACCGGGACTTTCTTTTACCGCACTCGATGGCCACCGAGGGTGTTTTGAGTGAATCAAATCTCACATAACTTTGTCATTCCCTCCAGAAGACAGGGTATCTTTTAAAGATCCCCGTAAACAAAAAAAGGAATAGTATAATAAAAGGCGATAAAGTTTTTACTATTTAATTAATATTGTTAATATTAAATATTGATCACCCTTTATATACAATGTAACTATATACATTTTAGATGCATTCATATTAAAAAGCAGATATAAATGCTTTAATTCTTATATGTGCCAAAAGCCTTGTACCAGTATAGTATTTTAGTCGAATAGCAAGTAGTAACTAAACTTGTCCGAACAGCAACATTTTAATAGAGTAGATTAGTAAATCCTTTGTTTTGTTCGGACACTTGCTACTTGCTACTCGACTAAAATACTATCCTAATGCGAATAAGACTTAAGAAAACAGAATTTAAAAAAAGTAAAATTCACCAGTCATTGTAATTTCGACATATTCCATATTTCAAAACATATCGTTGACTTTTTCATTCTCTCAGAAAATTCTGAAATAGCGATATTTTTCCGTAAACATATTTCAGAAATTCACGGAACACAAGTTATACATTTACAAAGTAATACAATATATTCGTTTTAGCTTGACCAAAAATATGAAAATCATCGTCATACGGAAACATACACTATAAACCTATGGCTTCATTAGACCGAGTTCGCGACAAATTCGCTTTTTTATCGCGAATACGGTCTAATGAAGCCGTAGAGTCGTTGAATAAAGGCGACCGAAGCGTACTCACAGACCAGGATTTTTTTATTCATGGTGCCATTGTAACATATCTAACGATCGTATTTTCAAACGCCACTCAAATATTTAAGAGCGTCTTACATGTTAAGATCACGCTTGAACTCCAAATTCTACGTGCAACTCGTTTAATTTTGAATGACGCTTAAATTTGAATGGCATTCGAAGACTCGCCGGTACACTTGTCAAAAATGACAAAGATGACAATAAATACAACTGTCATGACAATACACACGAGTTCTTAATAAAATAAATTATTATGAACACACTTTATTTATACAATACATTATATTGAGATTAATAATTCTAAAAATTATCTAAATAAATTAATAAACATTATATCGTCGGCTAAAGCCTTGTTCGCACCAGGATAGTATTTTAGTCGAGTAGCAAGTAGCATTTATCCAAACAAAGGATTTACTACTGTTCGGACTCGTTTAAGCCTAAACGTAAACACTAGGGTAGTAATTTAGTAACTAAACGTGTCCGAACAGCAACATTTTAGTAGAATATATTATTAAAGCCTTTGTTTGGATTCTTGCTACTTGCTACTCGACTAAAATACTATCCTAGTGCGTACGAGGCTTTAGTGTAAGAACTCATTAAGCCAATGCAACAAGTCGAGTAATCAGTTAATTAGTTTTAGTAATATTGAATGTCCTATTATTACGATAAGTTTTACTCAATCATAGAGTCCAAAACTAAAAAAGCTAACAACTAGTGAGTTGCATTATATAGATCTCATGAAGGCGAGTTCATAGCTGTTAACTGCACATAATGACTTTTTGCAGTTAATTAGTTCTTGAACTAAGCCGACGATATTTTCTAGTTCGCTAAAAGCACATTTACTCGCAGTTTTGAGCAAGCTTCACTTCAAATACAATTTAAAATATTATAAAGATGACAATTATGGCAATATACATTTTATTGTTACTAATAATATTCACTGTTTTTCTTGGCTTCTTTAGACCGATGTCACGCAAAAAACGGCCTTACGCCGAAGAAAAATCCCCCTTTTCATCACTAAGTCTTAAGTCTTGTACGCATTAGGATACTATTTTAGTCGAGTAGCAAGTAGCAAGTATCCGAACAAAGGATTTACTAATCTATTCTACTAAAATGTTGCTGTTCGGACACGTTTAGTTACTAAATTACTACCCTAGTGCGTAAGTTTAGGCTTAAACGAATCCGAACAGTAGTAAATCCTTTGATGGGATAAATGCTACTTGGTTCACGACTAAAATACTATATTGCTGCGAACAAGGCTTTAAGGTTAGAAAGGAGGGCAAACGAGCGGCTGGATACCCATGGACAATATCACTCGAGGAACCGCAAATACGTTGCTGGTCTTTAAGAACTTCATAGGCTCGTATTAAATGTAATAATTTCGTTTTAAAAACTGAAGATATTTTAGTTGTAACCCAATATTATATTGTGTTATATTTCATTGAATTTTAGACGAAAAGAATTACATTTATTATGAATTAAGATATAAAAGTTTTCATGGGTCATTTGACCACAAATCAAGTTAATAAGTTTTGTTCGTCTTTTAACAAATTCAATAGAAATGAGATATTATAATTTAGATTCATACTTACAGGGGTCAGATAACTTGTAGGTAATTTACATGTAGGGTGAATAAGACAATTATTGTCTATTTATTTTAGATCAGTTCTTTAAAAAAAATACAGTCAAACATGGGTAAGTGAGAAACCGCTAACCGACAGTCATTCAATAGTTCCGACGAGCTCCATAAGCGGGATAAACGGATTAGAGACAAACCTCGATAAGCAAGACAAATATCGCGGTCGCTTGGACTCACTCTTAGATTCGACTGTAAATAAAATCGTTTGTATAGGTTTTTTATCATTTCTCATTTATATTAAATTTATTGTATTATGTATTACAAGATAAATAAAATTAAATAAAAACCTTCATAAAGTACACGAGTTAAATAACTATACTCTAAGTATACTAATAAATAAAATATTACTATTAAAGTAAAAACGTAAAATTAAAAACTCTAATGTAATCTCATAAAATCAATTAAACACTAAAAAAGACTAATATAAGAAAATTATACATCTCTTCATTTTCCATACATTTAAAAGTTTCAAATAAAATTACGTAAGAGTATCGAAAAAAAAGCAAAAAATAGTTATTATTAAAATTTTAGTAATAAAAAGTTTAATGCCTTGTACGCACCAGGATAGTATTATAGTCGAATAGCAAGTAATTTAGTAACTAAATGTCTCCGAACAGCGACATTTTATTTTAGTAGATTAATAAATCTTTTGTTCGGATACGCTTGCTACTCGACTAGACTAAAATACTATACTGGTGCGAACAAGGTTTTAATTTCGAGATTGTCTTTGTAATATCAGATCTTGAAAAGAGGTTCATGATTTTGTTAAGGATTCGAAAATAAATTATTTTTGTCTAGATTTTATTTTGAATGACGAATTAAGGCCGAATTCTGGATCGAATCTTAAAAAACGCTTACAAAATCGCAGACATAATTTGTAAGGAATTTGAACTAAGCGTGCTCTTTAATTTAAGACACTATTACATATTAATGTGACGTTTCAGAATTCGACCTTTAATGATTATAATGGCTAGTAATCGAGAAATTTTAATCATGATTTAAAAAAAATGATATTTTATTTAACTTTATGTTTTCTTTGCTGATATCTATTGGCACTTATTTATTTGTAAAATATGTATTACTTCATGAAAACATCAATTTAAAAATAAAATCTATACCAAACAAGGGTATAAATAATATAAAAAAAAGTTTCAGTAAAACATTAAAAACTTTTTCATTTTTGGCCTGTATTATATTTAAAAAAAATTGACACACAGAGAAAATATAAAATCGAAAATCAGGCATATACATCTCTTTCACACACATGCACTCCCTATTTCTTTCTCTATCAACAATACAATTTAAAGTCGGAAATCGAACGCATTATCTATCTCTTTCACACTTACGCGCACTAAGACTTTCTCTTTCTAACTCAACATAAAGTGATTTAAACTACAAAAAATGGAATGCTAACTAACAATATTATTACTAAATATAAATAAATAACCGAATGTAAAAATAATAATAAATAATAAGAGAAACTGCAAAATTAAAAATTCATAATCACCACTTACCCCTTATGGGACTTGATTGAGTATATTTTTTACGCATTTGAAACTTTAAAGTCACAAAATTGAGAAATTATGGTAATTTTAATAGTTTTGTGCTATAGTAACATAATATAATTTATTATATGACAAAATTACGTGAATTTTTATTAAAAGGTTGAAATTTTTACATTTTTTTTAACCATTAAACACTGAGTACAATAACTCTATTATACTTTATAACAAAGATATATTATACTATAGATGGAACACTCGAAGCCTAAAAGTGAGGCATTTTCTTTGACCTCCGGAGGTCTCACGTAGGGAGATTTCCAGTAGAGTTGACCTCTGAATTATATTTGCCGACATGAAAAGTCGACCGAATGTAACCTCTTTTCTCGAATTTTAATTTTATTTCATAGTATTTACTAAAGTTTAATATTGTAATTAATAGAGAAATTTTTAAAACGCGAATTAAAAAATTATAACAATCATAAAACAAAAATAGTCTTTGTTAAAAATTGTTTGGGTTTAAATTGTTTTAAATAGAATAATAATTCTGAAAAACGATAATTAACATTTTAATGAATGTTTTAGTTCATTCTACTGTTTATTAAAAAAAAAACACACATTTTCCCAAACTTCAGAAGTTTTTTGAAGATACTGGCAAGTTTTCTTTTAATAATTTCTTTCTTGGCACGCATTTTAACGTCAAATTAGTATGGAGCGCTCCCTCTATGTATAATATGTCTTTGCTTTATTAGTATTAAATCTATTTTCCTTAATCTCGTATGATTCTTAGTTTCAATATCAACTTTAACAGCAACACAGAGCACACATTCGTTTCAACAGAATGGAATGATATCAACATGAGTTATCACGAATTTGAACTTTAACAGTTCTAAAATAAGGTCCATTTTGTATTGAAATAACTGCAGTTATAATTTTTGTCGACTATCACTATACAAAGGCACTTGTTTGTATTCTGGGAACGGGTACAAGACCAAATGATCTGCGGTCTTATACCATGGGATTAGACCATTCTGGAAAAAAAAAACAAAAATAGAACTCTCAAAGTTGGATGGATGATGGACCATCATTGATGGTATCTACGAAACGGCTCAAGGGATTTCAAAGAAATTTTGCTCAGGTGTACAACTGTCGGGAAGAACACATAAGCTACTTTATTTTTTTTTTATTCCAGGCAGACGGTGTCACGGGCAACAACTAGTAATGTCCACTCTATACCTTTTCGTGTTCCGCACCTTTATTCCGTAGTTTTTTAATTTAATTTTTTCTATGTTTCTAAAAATACTAGTCGTAATATTATAAACTTACCAAATTAGTTCTTTTATTAGTACCTCGGCCGAAACCGTTCCAATGGTTGCCGGCCACACCTATCAGGTCTCCGACCTGGAAACATACAACAATCAAATCGAAACTATTCACAATACTATAAAAAACATTTTTTCTCACATAAATGTCAACCTAACTTATTATATCAATTAATTTTATCTCAATAACCAAATAAAAAGTAAAATTAATGGCCATGTATCGAATTTAACATTACTTTACAAGGCGTTATTTGAACTTTTTATACTAAAATATCAGAAGCATACTTCATCCTAAAATTTTGCGTTCTTTAGCATCATCTAACAAACAAAACCCGGACGAGAGACAGAGAGAATGAAGATAGAGAGGACAAAAGGAGAAACAAGGAAGATAGAGAAGGATAGAGTGGGGAGAGATAGAGTAGAAGGAGAGACATGGGGTAAAAGTAAAAGATAAGGGGGAAGAAATGGAGGTAGGATGAAAGGAGAGACAAGAGAAAGAGAAAAATAGGAAATACGCAAAATACGCGCTAGTCGTGGAGTTGCGCCAATCATGGGTCGAATCTATAACCTTTTTAAGAGGAGAGGTGAAGAAATGGGGCAATGAGAGCGAGAGATCAGTTCATATGTGTAAAAAATAAAAAAAAAATAAAAACCTCTTTATTGCAATCATAAAAAAAATACAAGGTTAAAAACTAATAAAACGATATACAAATTATTTTACGAAGGCAATGGGCTACAGGCTCAGCTTGTACCACATGGACAATGCCATGCAGTGCTGATTTTCAGCCTGACCCGTGGGGCCGCGCTGCACTCGTTCAGAGGCGCCCAGGTACAACAAGAAATAAATATTAAAGAAAAACAAGCAAGATTTAAGATGTATACGTGTACGTACCTGGAAGGATATTTCATCTTTATCGAGAGCAGTGTGCGACATGAGCGCGCTGCGGTCATGCGCGTTCTGCCCGCCGAAGTAGTAGATGTCGTCCAGGGAGAAGAAGCTGTCGGCCGCGTCGGCGCGGTTCGTCTGCATTATCTCGTAAGCTACGCGACCCACCTGTAAAACGGTGATATTTATTAACATTACTCTTTGGCCTCATTAGACCGAATTCGCGATAAAAACGGAGATTCTGTTTCGGCTTAAAGCCGTAGAGTAAGAGGTTATACAGTTCTTTATGATAAACTAATTGTCGCGCGCAACTCATTCCGAACGAAACTCGGTAAGTAACATATTTGTTCTTCCGATCCAATAAACAGTTTTGAAAATACCTTTCAAACATTCATCAGAAATTTCGCAATTATAGAAAAGATTTACTATACTTATTAACACAATTTTGATTAACCACACTAAAGGATAGAATGAGGAAAATTGTGCAATATTTTTTATTGTTCAAAGAGCAAATTCGCTAGAAAAAAAGAGAAGAAAAAAGATAATTTTTTGCAACGAATCCATTAATCGTTCTAAATTTACGTGAAAACAAACATCCCTCTACACATCCAATCTTTCGCGTTCTTAAAATTAGTATCTGTCCTATCCTTTGCTTATAAGAAAATGATGGAAAGAAGAAGTAGATTTGGCGAGGAAGGGAACGCATATGATGAGAAATTATCTTCTTCTTGTACATCTACTCCTCCGTAGATTAAGATTAGGCAACGTATCTTCAATTACAGATGTCTAGAGACAGCGGTCGCTTCGCTTTTTCAGCGAATCTAGGTGGCCGTTTGGTAACAATACATTAGTAAGAGATAAAATATTTAATTTACCTGGCTACTAAACGTGCAGACGATGTAATCGCAGCTGGACAGCATATGCAGGTCGACGAGGAGTCCGGCGAGCGACAGCGGCGTGTAGCGGCGGTGCGTCGCCGCGGTCTTCGCGATAGACGCGTCACCTATGAACTCGTACTGAGGATACTTCTTACGAGCATCCTCTAGTACCTGGAATGTACGTTGACTGTTATCTAAGCCGAATGGCAAACTGAAAAATTGTTTTCCTTTCCAAGAGGTAGTAAATATGATTTTGTGCAACTTGTGGATTTTTTTCAAGACTAGCTGTTGTGCGCGACTTCGTTCGCGTGGAATTAAATAATATAGCCTATGTTACTCGGGGATAATATAGCTTTCTAATGGTGAAAGAATTTTTGAAATCGGCCCAGTAGTTCTTGAGTTATTTCAATAAGAACAAAAATACAAAGTTTCTCTCTTTATAATATTAGTATAGAAGTATAGATAATGTAACCATTTTTATTATTATTTTACTATGTTCTAATTCTAAACATTTACCCACAAAAATATACCCTATTTTTATATTATTGAATGTTTATCATACTCTTTAATAGATTTAGACTGCAGTATCACTTTAGACATTTTGGAGTCATAATTTTATATTATTTAAACTTTCGTGAGATATAATTATAAACTAAAAATAAACGGTTAAACTATCATGCTATAATGTGGAATCGGCACCGAATAGTTTTGAACCCATAAGGAATTCTAGCTAAGTCCCACTCAACCCTGAAAATGATGCCCCGATGACTTTGAAACTAGTCGGTGCCGACATCTAATTGACGTGAAAGTGTTTAGTCATTTATTTTTAGTTTAGTCTCTATCTTATCTGAGGGAATGAAAGGGATGATAATATACTAATCACGGCAGTGGAAACCTATTTTATACTCACATTAGCATCGTCAGTCGCGAGATAAACCCTTCTTATATCAACAGGACGCGTCAGTTCCAACTGATCGTAGTAGTCTTTGACATGTGTCATGTACTCGTGTATGTGATGGAAGGCAGCCTCCGTGCCCACTTTGTCCGTACGACGAATATGGACCCTAGGGTTTAAGAACATTTTTAAAAAGATGCTTTTTTATCTATTAAAACAAACTACAGACTCGCGGTCCGTACTCTTTTCTGCTCTGTTGTTATTGTTGACTTATGTTTATTACAATTTTCTATAGCTATACTAAAAAGATGCTTCAACTATATGAGCCTATAATGAACCCTTTTTATTCCCTTGGTTGAGAGAAAATATAAAATACTGATATATTTTTCAAATATTATCTACTAGATGTTATTCGCGACTTCGGCCACGGGGAATTAAATAATATAGCCTCTGTCTCTCGTGGATTATGTAGCTTCATAACGGTGGAAGAACGTTTTAAAATCGGCCCAGTTCTAGAGTTATTTCAATACATATAAAAATACAAAGTCCTCCCTTTATAATATTAGTACAGATTTGGCTGATGACGTCACAGTACTTACCCAACAATAGGCGACTTGAAGTTCATATTAGCGATAGTCTCATTGATCGCCTTCTGCATGTTGTGTCGCGGCTTCAGGACGTACTTGAGCATCTGCCCCACCCACCACGAGGCGGGGTCACCGTTGAAACGGACTATCCTGACCGTCAAAGGATACCTTTAGTTTTTTTTATAAACCTATGGCTTTATTAGACCGAGTTCGTGATAAAAACTTAGGCGGAGCAACGCCTCTGTTTTTATAGCGAACTCGGTCTAATGAAGTCATAGGGTACGAGAAAGGGGTAAACGAGTGGCGTGAACACCGAGATGGTTAACGTCCATGGCTATTCGCAACACTAGAAAAACTGCAAAAGCTTTAGCTTTAAAAGAGATGAATAGTATGATTATTAAAAGGTTAAATGGAATACGCTAACCAAAGAAAAGGTTATTTGATTTTCATAAAACATTAGTAGATTTTTGTTCATTTTTAAGATACTTTTGTCTTAGCTAGACTCAGAATGTGTTTTGATTATTTAAGTAGACCCGAAGTTTAGTTTTATCTTTTATACACTAAAGGATTGGTTCATTTGCAATTTAACGCGTATAAAGTCCTATTTCTTAATATTGCAATTAGTGTGAAAATTAAAAAAAATAATTTTCATATATTTATGGCAATTAATTTAATTAATAAGTATTTTATTAATTATTTTATTGTGACATTGTACTTAATAACTTTGAATTGACAATTTTATTTATTTACAGTTATAAATATAATAAATATTGATATAAAATTAAACAAACCTATGCATACCTTTGCGCGAGGTCCTTGGGTATCGCGAGCGGCAGGAACTTCGGCTTCTGAGATATCGAGTCTATGAACGGCAGGGACACTACCTTCGCGTCATAGCTCACTGGAAAACACAGTTAATTAATAAATTAAACACCTAAATAACTGTAACATTAATAGTCAATAATCTAATCTATTCTAATATTATAAAAAGGAAAGATTTGTTATTTATATGTATTGAAATAACTCAAAAACTAATGGACCGATTTTAAAAATTCTTTCACTGTTAGAAAGCTATATTATCCCCGAGTAATATAGGCTACTAACTACTAACTGGCTAGCGACTCCTTCTGTACAGGACTGAAAAAAATATAGTAAGTAGTATGTGTTCCAGATTATATTTTACATCTATTTTTACCAAGATACGTTGAGCCGTTTCGGAGACTTCTTCAAACAAACATCGATGTTAAATTTTGTACTTATAATGTTAGTATGATTTTGTATCTGCAAGAAACTGAAACTCACCTGGCCACGGCATCACTTTATCATCATACGAAGAAGTACAACTATCAGAGATAGGATGGAAAACGTATTCCCAACCTTTGCTATTATAACGCCAACCTTTTGAGTTTAAAATTAAAGTTCTTTCAGTCGCATATGCAAATATCAAGCAATAAACGATATGATGTAACTGACAACCGAAGCCACAACCCTGGAAAGAAAAAAGTGCTAATTCAGATGTTTATCGTAAATAGATATTAACAGTGGTAGAGCCCGATTTAACATCATCGCACGAATTGTCCGGCTCGCCCGGTGAAATACCACACACACAGAAGATAGGCGTGAAACGGAAGTAATTTCGTGTCTCGTCCGGCGAGTGTGGTGCCGGAGGCCTAATTTTAGTCCACTTTCCCTTCCTATCTTGTTCTTATAACGAAATGATGGGAAGTGGATATGGCTGGGGAGGGGACGCATAGGAAGAGGAATTATCCTTTTTTTGTGCGTCTCCTCCTCCGTAGATTAAGGGTAGGTTGCAATTGCAGAGGTGTATGGGCAGCGGTCGCTTCGCTATTTCAGCGAATTCACATTATAATATAATAAAAAAAAACATTTAACACGTTAAACGCCATTAAGATTTTTTCTTAAAAAAGTTGCGAGGAAAAGGCCTTGCACGTGTTAAACAGAACAAACATACATGTAACGTTGTAACGTTTACGAAATACTAGTTCATTCACCTACATGTTTAACATCAAAAATTAACGTCTGACCAAACAAAGCTGACTACATCGTGACAGATGACGACACATGTCATCGACCTGTCTGCCACGTATATACAAATTGTAACATACGTCTTTATTATAAGTTATATAGTAATTTCACATTTTTTTTTCTTGGTCAAATTTTGAATTTATCATAAAAATACTTACGCCCACAGAGACGTTGGGCAGAAAATTAAACGGTTAGTGTAGATCTCTTTATAGAAAATACTAAAAGCTTGTTCTCACCAGGATAGTATTTTAGTCGAGTAGCAAGTAATTTAATAACTAAACGTGTAACAGCAACATTTTAGTTGAGTAGATAAGTAAATTTATTCGGATACTTACTACTTGCTACTCGACTAATACTATCCTGGTAACAAGGTTTAAGGGACTACAAACCGATAGTTTTGGGTCAATCAAAATTGAAACAGTAAAAATCCAACACTTATACTTCAACAATTTGCACTTAGCAACAAATGTGCAACGATAAACACTTTCCAAGTCATAAACAATGTTAGAGTTTCATTCATTGTATGCATATAATCACTATTCAAAACAATTACTAAAGTTTTACGATCTATTACTATTTACTAAACTGTATATGGTGTTCGAAAGAGAATTTTTTTTTTGTAAAAAAAAACAGGAAAAACGTGGACAAGGGAAGCCAAGGATAGGGAAAAATGGAAGTCTTTAAAGAAGGTCGATGCCCAAGGACAAGCTGCCGATTGAGGACTTGCCGATTAACATAAAAATAATTAAATAAATAAAAATGTAATTTAATATAATGACTGATAAAATAAATTGAATGTAAATTATGTAAATTCTTATTAAACAGTATATAGTCCTATAACGTACCTTATTCAAGTTGCATATGACCTTTCTCGCATCCTTACAGTCGGAAGGATTCTGTAAATACTTCAATCTCCTCTGCACCAGCTCACTCACGTTGGCAGCTTCATTTTCCCGCCATTCTTTGTACCCGTCTAATTCTGGTAGCTTCTGCTGGTCCGATAATAATGACCTACAAATACAGTACTAGGTAAAAAAAAGGTTCGATCGATGATGGGCTCCATTTTCCGCAACTCCACGACTAGCGCGTATTATGCGTGAATACACATATCTTTGAATTTCTTCGCCGATATGTGCAGGTTGCATCACGATGTTTTCCTTCATCGTAAGAGCGTCGGGTAAATATGTACAAATGAAAATCGAAAAATACATTGGTACACGGCGGGGTTCGAACTCGGGACCTGTACAGTACTATTAGAAAAATAGGGAAAGTACTGAGGAGTGTCGCAAACAAAATATTCGATACATTTATAAACGAAATAATGTCATATCTGGAATAAAATGGGGCGTTTCCATTATTGGGTCAATTGATAAAAATACTTCGATAAGAGAATTTATAATATTTTTTACGTTTCATACAATCAATGCTTTTACATTAATAAAATTAAAAGTTTCAACTTGTTACAACACCCTGTATTTACCACTAAAATGTTTACTATTGCAGACATTCAACCATTGACAAAAGACATTGCTACAAAGTCCTAAATTTCTAGATTCCATACAAAAATATACCTTTTTCTCTCAGCTACTTGTTTCAAAATCGCTTGCAGCGCATCCACCTTGACTTCATTAGCTATAAGTTTACCAATCTCATGATTGATATAATACCATATTTCTTTAGTATTAGAGTTAATACGTCTTCTGAGATTCTCGTACTCCTCACTCGGGCCTTGAGCTGATTCCAATAATAACGGGTCCAGGTCTTTAAGGTTACCGTTTAACCTGTAACAAAATATTAGTTAAACCAGAGAGGTTGCAGCTCGCAATATATTCGCCACTAACAGTGGCCCGCTTTAGCATCTTCGCAAGAATTGTCCGGTTCGTCCGGTGTAATACCACGACCACACAGGAGACAGGCGTCAAATGGAAGCAATTCCGTGTTTCGTTCGAGGAGGGTGGTGCCAGAGGCCTAATTTTAGTCCACTTTCCTTCCTTTCCTATTCTTATAACGAACTGATGGGAAAAGGAAGTGGATTTGGCGGAGGGAAGGAAGTAAGAGGAATTATCCTCTTGCTGTGTGTCTCCTCCTCCCTTGATTAAGGGTTGGCAACGTATATGCAATTGCAGATGGGTATAGACCGCGGTCAGCGAATCAAGGTAACTTTGTATTTTTGTATGTATTGAAATAACTCAAGAACTACTGGACCGATTTCAAAAATTCATTCACCAAAACTACATTATCCCCGAGTAACATAGGCTATATTATTGAAGTCGCGCACAACAGCTAGTATATGATAAACTAAGTAATTTGTTATCAATTCATGTGTCAGCTTAAATAGTAAATTATTCACTTTGATGAAGTAAACGGTTATTATTCTATTGAACTTGTATAGTAAAGGTCGTCAATAAGATACAATGCCCGATAAACTATAGTTTTATATTCTTTTGAAAGACAAGCTATATGTAACTACAAATTAAAATTATGTATTTCCACGTGTAGAGATCGGGAATATAATATGTACACTAAACGATAAATATTGTAATCCTAAAGCTTCATTAGACCGATGTCACGAAAAAAACGGCCTTACGCCAAAGCAAAATCTGTTGGAGTAGTATAATCTGCTGAGATGTGCACTGGCCGTTTTTGATATTATGTCAGTCATGTGACAAGTATTTAATTGTCTTTCTATAAATAAATTTTCCCATAGAAACTTGTATTCTTTATTAAAATCTTCATTTTTTGTGCTAACGGTGCGGTGCGGGCTAATAAAGCCGTAAGGTAAGAATTACAAAAAAGTTATTACTTCGGTTTCTATTTTAAAAATAAGGAAAATTCGACGTATTTTTCTGATATCTACA
>QDHC01000151.1:20411-46902 GCA_013186455.1 Papilio dardanus tibullus | reverse complement strand
GATACGCTTAAACGTGTAGCAACAATACACATTTTGACAAGCATTCTTTGTCAAAATATTGTGTATTTTTTGTTGTGTACATTACACGGTTTTGCCAAACAATAACATCGAATTCCAGGTATGTTGAAAAGGAAGGAATCATGAAAAGTAAATTACTGGTGGTAACATAGCTTTTTCAAGAACGAACGGTGGCTTAGGCATTTGCTAAACTACAATTAGTGGTGACAATTTAGAGTCCATTTTCTTGGGTTCTTTGGGTTGATGTTTACGAGTTTTTTTTATTGTTATATGATTGTTAAAAATATTCACAGTAGCATTTAAATCTAATTAAATGAATCGTTTAAAAGTAAATATTGCCTCGTTAGGTTTGCAATAAAAGCTACAGCAATTAATCAATTAGTATTATTGCTAAAATTGATCTATCGAAAAAACTAGGACATGAGAAATAAATATCCTTCACATTTTAGGTTCAATGATATTTAAAAATATACAGAAACAGACGTGTAAAAGTTAGTCATTTATGCGAATGAGATATCGACACAAGAGAAGACAGATAGTTTGGAGCGTTTAACGTGTTGAATGTACGTGGATACTGCAAGGACTATGGAAGGCCCAGCGGTACATGGTGGAGGAAAAACAGTCACAAGTTGAAGAAGAAATGTAGCTGGCGGAGGTTTACGAGTACCAAAACTAATAAAATTTAAGAAGGTTCTACAGAAAAAGTTTAAAAATCACTAGTCTAGAATGTCTACTTCCAATTCCAGCGGTGACAACCGCACCACACAGAAGACAGACGTGAAATGGAAGCAATTCCGTGTTACGACTGACTAGTGTGGTGCCGGAGGCCTAATTTTTAGTCCACTTTCCCTTCCTCTCCTTTTCTTACTAGGAAATAGGAAGGGGAAGTGGACATGGCGGGGGAAGGGACGTACAGGAAAAGGTATTATCCTCTTGCTCAGCGTCTCTTCCTCCGTAGATTAAGAATAGGTAACGCATCTGCAATTGCAGATGCCTAGACAGCGGTCGCTTCACTATTTCAGCAAATCTAGGTGGCCGCTTGGCTCGTTTGCCACTTTATAATATAAAAAATTTTTTTCTTGGTTGACAATTTAATAAAAACCGATCAAATCCGATAACGTAGCAACCCTAACCACGAGACTATGACAAATCAATATCGCCAGATTTCAATGCATAGTTACAAGGGAGGTCATAGTATATTTATTCGTCCAATGCCAATGTCTTACAAAGTCGTTGCACTTGAATTATATAATGTTTGATAATATAACGTATGTTTACAAAATTATGTAAACGAAGACATGTTGCATACTGTTTGAATCAAACGGTGCTATTTCAATGGAGTAGTATGAAACATCAATGGCGGTTACGTAAATAATAGTATTCCAAAAAATGTACCAATGTGTTTTTCGATTTTCGATTTTCATATGTGCATATTTACCGACGCTCTTAGGTGAAGGAAAACATCGTGATGCAACCTGCACATATCGGCGAAGAAATTCAAAGATATGTGTATTCAAGCAAAATACGCGCTAGTCGTGGAGTTGCGGAAAATGGAGCCCATCATGGGTCAAAACCTTTAACCTTTTTTATTCCAAAAAATGGCCATTTTTACAAAGTTTTATCTTTTTAACACAACTTACAACAACTCTGACATTAGTAGAGCTTTAACACCATCGCACGAATTTCCTATCATTTCCTTATAACGAAATGATGGAAAGGGAAAGTAGATTGGCGGGGGAGGGGACGCATAAGAAGAAGTATAATCCTCTTGATGTGCATCTCCTCCTCCGTAGATTAAGGGTAGGCAACGCATCTACAATTGCAGATTGTCTATGGGAAGGGGTCGCTTCAGATTTTTCAGCGAATCCTAGAGGCCAGTTGCTCATTTGCCACTTTGTTTTACAAAAAAAAAATCTGTGTTAATTTTTCGTATTAGTTGTCTATTGTATGTTTGATGCATCGAAATTATAAATGTTTAAATATTTGTTTTGCAAAAAATTGCGTCTCAAACCTACCATACTTTACGTTGGAGCTATTAAAAATATTGACTAAACTGCATTACTCCGGAATACGTATTGAATTATTTACGATCCATTCCGACGTCCCGACAATTTAGGTCATATTTATGACTATCATATAAAAAGTTTACAATTTATGCGTCTTTAATATAAAATGTTATGTGTCGTTTCTAAATCGAATCAAATATTGAACATAATATTTTCTTCATCGTCATATCATAAAATCAAAATGTATTGAAACATTGTAGGTGCTCAACTAATAGTTACCCTTGCTGCTTTATTCCGAAACGAGAATTAGCGTTATTACTGTTGTACTTTCTACTTTTGGTATATTCACAAAATTTATTTCAAAATACATGACATCCTTGTTCCTGGTACTTCTTATGATACATAACTTGGTCTAATGTGACCCCTGGTCTATCTTATTCAGTTCCGAGTGTCCTCCAGTATCGTATAATCGACGACTTATCGGTTCTCGTTTATCGCAGTACTTTTTTTTTTCGGAATAAGGGGGTTGGAGTCAATAAAGCTTCAAAATATATTTGATAGTACAATTTTTAAGGGACATCCTTTTAAATGTGTTGATGTATGACTCTAAGAGGTGAGAGTTAGCTAGACCAGGCTTAATGGTAGTTCAAGGGATACTATTATGTAGAGAATAAGACCTGTTAGGGTCTGTTCTAAATGCGGTTACTTGGTGCAGAAATGAACTCTAAAATACTTAGTCATTCCTCACATTAAAGTTTATAACTGCTTGCAGATAATGCTTAAAAGAAATGGAAGTTCATAGTTTCTGCTTACCTCTAGGTTACCGTCTACGTCTTACCTTAACGGTGATATGACGAGATAAGTGACAACAATCCACACGAAGAGCAGTACGACGGCGGCGCGCTTCCATTTTGCTAGATACATCATCAGGTAATCATTGACAGTGTGGCCGGGGTACTGTTTCATGATAGACACATTGTCACCAACAAACAACTGGAACAACACAATATGATACTTATCATCATCATCATCATCATCAGTACTAATATTATAAAGAGGAAAACTTTTGTATGTATTGAAATAACTCAAACACTACTGAACCGATTTAAAAAATTCTTTCACCGTTAGAAAGCTACATTATCCCAGAGTAATTAAGCTATATTTTTTTAATTACGGTCGAACGAAGTCGCGAGCGACAGCTAGTTTATAATATACAGAATCCTGAAACAACTTAATTGCTGGTCTATGGGAATCTCGCCTTTAAGGCTTAAGGTGTACTATTACAAATGCTTTGTTATCAGTACCTATCCTTTTGCATTACACATAAGCTATATTACAGTTTGTGTCACAATATTTTTGACTAAATCAAAATATTTGTTTTTTCGTTATAATGATATCAATGCAAAATTTAATACTGAAATTAGCAATGTGTAGAAAAACTTAAGTAGTCAGTAACTATACATTTTGAGGCATATTAATACAATAATATAATAATATGGTAAGTTTACTGTTAATAATATTTTAACTTCAGTTATTTATTTATGTCATGGATGTAATTTAATAATTAGCATTTTTAAACTTATTATACAAAAAAACTTTAAAAAATGCATTTCCATTTTAAAAAATCTTGTATATCAGCAAATATTTTAAGAGCAAAATGCTTGTGTTCATTTGTCTGATAACAAATGACTGTTTTAATTAACTAACAGCTGTAGCCGGCTCGTAAATATAGTTTATCACAAGCATACAGAAAATTCAGGGTTTTCCTCAATTAAAAATAACACTAGTAATTTCTTATCTAGTAGATGTTTTTATGCAACTTTTCACATTATATTTGTGGAGTATGAGAATCAAGTATGCAGTCTATTTATTAACCGACTTCTAACAGGAGGAGGTTATCAAGTCAATGAGAGTCGTATAGAGGTTTCTCTGTAATTCAACTTTCTAGCTTATGGAGGTAGCTTGTCGGAAAAAAAATGCTCTCGCTTATAGAAGTTTCTCACTTATCAAGGTCTCGTTTATCCAGCTTTGACTATATCTGTATTGAACAATTATGTATACCTATAATTGCTAAAGTTATCAATTTTTGTTTTATAATACCTTTCTTACTTTTGTCTATGTTTAACTTATCTGTTGTGTTTTTTTATTAAATAAATAAATATCAAATTATTAATAGTTTTATAGTTTGGTGCATTTCATTTAAAAAATAAATAATGTACTGAGGTGTATTTTCTTCCTATCACTTATATGTGTTGTCTTCCTTAAACATACAATAATTAAAAACATTTTATCATCTCTTTTTAAAAACAGATATAATAGTTTTAGGTAAGAAAATCCATTTTAAAATTATATATGACAAAAAGTTTAAACAGTGACTTTTTTTAATTATTTTTAAAAGAACTTTTAACTTAAAAGAATTAATACACAAAAAGGGGCGTTTTTACATATTCCAATTAAAGTTAGTAATTATAATATTAGATAAAAATATCCAGACTACTTAAAGTAATTGATATGATAGTGTTTGATAATAATAAATTTATTGTAAACATTGAAGTACTATAATTTCCCCCTTGATTATTTAAAATTACATGAGTTTGTCATTTTAATATCATTTATGAAACACACTATTTTTTATTGGTTATAAACCCAAGTGAGCGCTCTCGATGTAATCGTTCGATAGAAGGCACAAACAAGCTCGGGATTCAGCCCGGATATCAACAATTTAGATCAAATATTTATAATGGAACACACAGCACAATTTGTGCCCCACATCCACCTATTCCCGACATAAAAAAATATAAATGTCAAAATAAGTACATAAATTAATACTATTAACATAAAACGAGATATTTATATGTGATTTAATTAAATCGAAAATCAATTTACCTTTTAGTTGCAACTTGATAGAAACAAAATGTTAACAAATTCTATAAACGAATGTTTTAATTCACAATGTTAGCTGCGGTTATGAAATACTAATAAGTTTTTATCTAATTTTAATATAAGAATATAACGGTGGACACTGAAAACGGAGAAACTCGCCACTTATTGAAGAAGTATTGAATATTGAATAAAATTCGACTCAATGACAGAATAAAATGACATTTGGTTTGGCTTGAGACTTGTAGGGGCAGCGGGGAAGGGGAGTATAAAAAATGGCAAAGAGTAGACATAGTGTCCGCTTGCAAAATCTTTTTTTTTATCTGTCGACTACCTTTAGGCTACAATGAGAGCACAAAACGGCCATTAGTTTTATTACGCGTTTGAAGCTTATAGCTTGAAGTTTCTTTATATCAAAGCTGAAGTGTGGATTGGTCCGCTGTCTCAAGTTTCCTATACTCTTGGCCAGGCTATGCCTAATTTATGGTTTGTTTTGTCCCAAAAATATTTTCTACTGTTTTATCTACTCTTTGGCCGCTTCTTACTGCTTTTTCTTTATCTATGGCCAGTAATGATGCCAGATTGGTGAGAATTCCCTTAAATTTGGAGGAACTTTTAGACAGTGAGGTGTTTTATGGGGAAAAATGGCATGCATATTTTCATGAGGTTTTATGTACATTTTCATGATGTTTTAAATTTTTCTAGTAGAAAGTGTTTTTTTTTCGTCAAAGTAAAAACTTTAATGAATCCGGTTTAATGGGAACCGTTGTAGGTTTACGGAAACGTTAAGGCCTTTATCTAGTACTAGGGACCAAAATTGTTATTTAAAAATATTCAAAATAATGATGAGTTCCGAAGTTTCATATTTCGATACGAGGGATTTTTTGTGTATATTTAGGGTAGGCCCAGGATACCTGGCAATTCTAAAATTGATTTTATTTTCGTTACCGGTCGTTAGTCGTTAACTGTCAGACGTTTTCACTGTTTTTGAACAGGAACGAGGTTTACAGTTTTGATTTATTTTAGTGATAAAAATGCCGAAGAAAGCACCAAGAAACTCATTTTACTTTTATATGCTTGATTTTAAAAAAGAACAACAAGAAAAGGGAATACAATATGCAAACATGGCAGAAGTTGCTGAAGCTGCAGGACCGTACTGGAGGGTAATATATATTATTGTTTTTCATTCAATGGAACTAAATATCAATCATCTTAATTTGTTACATCTTTAGGAAATAAAAGGTTATTCTGAAAACAAACTATTACAACAATTGTAGCGATGCTACAATTTTCGTGAAAATGCGCAATCGTAACTAAAGCCTTGCTCGCACTAGGATAGTATTAGCCGAGTAGCAAGTAGCAAGTATTCGAACAAAGGATTTACTAATCTATTCTACAAAAATGTTTCTGTTCGGACACGTTTATTTACTAAATTACTACCCTAGTGCATAGATTTAGGCTTAAACGAGTCAGAACAGTAGTAAATCCTTTTTTCGGATAAATGCTACTTGTAAGTCGGCTAAAATACTATCCTGGTGCGAACAAAGCTTTAGAGTCGGCGCAACAGGTTTTTCTCCTCCAAATACATAAAATTGTCAATTCATTGGAATAAACATACTTATCCATGCACACGGAGTTTAGTCAAAAACTATTAACTACTATTAAATTTTATTATATCTTAATTAGGAAGAGCCACCTCGCGTCCGTTCCAAGTATGAAGTTATGGCAAAACAAGCAAAACAGAAGAATGGTGCTCCCATTACAAAGTATACATCCACAGGTATAATAACAAAAAACTATTGTATTTCAAATCATTAACAACTCATCGGGTGCAATGCTGATACTAAATACACTATATCAATTCACTACATAGTATAAAACAACAAACACAGTTCTTCTGTAGTGTTTTAGTATCAGTATTACACCTATGCAAAGCTGGGCATGTCTTTCTCTGTTCCTTTATCCCTATGTATGCTTAAATCTTTAAAACTATGCAACAGAATTTTATATACTTTATTTAATAGAGTGATTGAAGAGGAAGGTTTATATGTAAAATTTTATATCCCCCTGAGTCCCTGCGTACTTTATAAAGAACAAAATGGCTATCACCATTGAGTCCTGACTATTGCGAATCGCAAGTAATCACTTTGACCGGACATTCTATGTAAAGAACAAATCTGTTTTTATTGTATTAGTAAAACTGGTAAGTGTTCTAGAAAAAGAACAATTTTTTTTTTTCGAATGTGATTTAGTAAGCTCCCAGTAAATATAAAAACGTTTGTTCTTGCAAAAATAGCTGACACAATTAAAAATTCAGGGCTCACTGATGAAAAAAAAATATTCTTTATAAAGCCCATTCGGTCATAGTGACAAGTTTGTTTTATTTTTCTCAGGATTATAACATTCACAGTTTTCCGGTAGTGTATTTAGTAGCAGCTTTGCACCTGTCCGAAGCAGCGGTCGGTCGCTAGTAATCGTATAATTTGTGTAGACTTATGTAAAGGGCTATGAAGTAACTATGTACTTTGCTGTAGGTATACCCCTGGCCGTGATTGAAATGCAGGAGAGGGAAATGCGTGAAGCAATCCAGTATGAACTGGACGATATCAAGCGTTTGGTTGATTCTAGCCACATAGATGGAAGTAAGTTTTTATTTATTCAATTGTAAGAGAATCAAAAGCCATAAATTACAGAGTAGATATAACATTAAACAATAATCAGCCAATAACCAGCCCCCCCAATATCCTATAGCTTCATTAGACCGAGTTTTCGATAAAAAAAACATAGATTATGCTTCGGCGTAAGGCCGTTTTTTGAATGACATCGGTCTAATGAAGCCTAACGAAAAAATGTATAAAGTACTACGATAAATAAGGACCAATATGTCGTCGGTTTTACGATACTGGAGGACACTCGGAACTAAATAAGATAGACCAGGGTCTCATTGGTCCAAATTATAAAATACAAAGTTTCTTTATAATATAGTGTAGACTGGCTGTTCTCGACTTTGTTCGCGTATAATTAAAAAATATAACCCATGTTACTCGGCGATAACGTACCTTTCCAAGAGTAAAAGAATTTTTGAAATCCGCCTACTAGTTTAGTTACTTCAAGACAAACAAAAAATAAAAATCTTTCCGCTACAAAATATTACTATAGACTATTTTAATTTTTTTTAAGGGTTGCTCAAGGATGTGTTTTACGTAATGGATATTAACTGTTACTGCCAAATTAGCGATAGCTACTACCTCGTTGGAGAATGTTCCATGTTGCGGTTCAGCTTAGCCGGGGGTATAGAGGAGACATACCATAAACTAATTAACCCAGGTAATAAGTTTAAAGTTACTATTGCATAAAGTAGGACCTGGATAAGTGACAGTCCAAGGTACCGCGAGGTTTTCCTCTAATGCGAAGTTCTCGTTTATGAAGTTAGCTCATTGTTACCAAAGAATGACTTTCGCTAATAAATTCGATTGTTCGATTGTATATTTTTTTGCCAATTTCATTAATTAATCTATTATTAAATAATTATTATTGATTCATATTGTTGCTACAACTATAATAACTCTATTTCCTTGTTATAACCAAATCTATTTTTAAGGTAAACTGCGGTAAAAGAAACTTAATTTTAAAATCAATTTAAAACAAAATTGGGGCTCGAAAAAAAAATCCTCCCTTTTTATGCTTTATTTTTTGTATTTAATTGTTTTCCTGATTTTTTTCCTGACTTAAAAAAGTACAATTTTTAAATATCTCCTTTAATATAAGTACAGTCAAACCTTGATAAGTAAGAGTCCAAGGGACCGCGATATGACCAGCTTATAGAGTTTTCTCTCTAATCAGAGTTTATTGCTTATGAAAGTAGCTCGTTGAGACTACAGAATGACTAGCTTATATGAATTTTCTCATGCATCCAGGACTCGCTCATTCAGGTTGGACTGTAGTAAAAAAATTGAATATTAATCATAGAATTAACTAATACACTTTTTTAGGTACAATACCGATGGGTTACGCTCATGATGTAAAACTTGGCTGTGCCGAGAACGGCTTGGAGATGCCCGATGACAGCAAGCCGCAGACTGACCTCTTAGAGATCCAAGCACATCTTTTGGATTATTTGCAAAAAGGAAACTCCAGTAAAGCGATTCCACCAATATTTACGATGCCAGATAAAGTGATACCTGTTAGAGATTTCATCAGGCAGTTGTGTAATAAGAGTTGTAAGTGCATTTTTTTATTTGCCATTGTCTAAGCTTCGACTGACGGCTTACCAACCCGCACTGGGCCTTTGTGCTTGACTATGGCCTAGTCACCCCTTAAGCCTTGTTCGCACGTGAAGCAATTGTCTGAACAAAGGATTTACTACTGTTCGGACTTGTTTAAGCCTAAACCTACGCACTAAGATAGTAATTTAGTAACAAATCGTGTCCGAACAGCAACATTTTAATAGAGTATATTAGTAAATCCCTTGTTTGGATACTTGCTACTCGACTAAAATACTATCCTGATACAAGGCTTTAGGGGTAGGCTCTGAGCCTCTCGGTGGGGACGTATATAGGGAGCTGGTGATGAAGCTTCGATTTGTATGAAAATATTGTTTTTTTTTATATATAGTATACTTAAGGTTGTAAATGAGTAAACGGCCACCTAGATTCGCTAAAACAGCGAACTGCATAGAAAGGGCAACTTCCCCATTCTTGTTTGTATATTTGTCATAATTTAAATATACTACAAAAAAGTTTATTATGCCTCGGCTTCATTAGACCGAGTTCGCTATAACAACAGAGGCTATACTTCGCCTAAGTCCGTTTTTCTTGCGAAATCGGTTAAATTAAGGCCAAGTGTTATAAGTAGTTACATTATTAATTTCACATAATAAAATTAAAGTTTGAAATCTTCATATAATTTAATTGAAATATTATACAGTCAAACCTGGATAAGCGATAGTCATACAATGATCTCGACAACCTGCATAAGCGAGAAACTCAGATTAGAGAGAAACCTCCATAAGCGAGACATGTCGCGGTCCCTTGGACTCGCATATCCAGGTTCGACTGTAATTGTGTTTGAAATATTATTTTTTAAGTAGTAAGAGCGTCGGTGGCTCAGGGGTTTAGCTCTTGACATGTAAACTGCAGGTCTCGAGTTCGAATCCGGCTATACCAATGTGTTTTTCGATTGTCGATTTTCATATGTACATATTTACACGACGCTCTTAGGTGAAGGAAACATCGTGATGCAACCTGCACCTATTCACGCAAAATACGCGCTAGTCGTGGATTTGCGGAAAATGGAGCCTATCATGGGTCGAAACCTTTAACCTTTCGTTTTTTTTTTCTAGCGGAGGACGATGCAGTGTTCCGTATATATAGACTGGACACTCTGTTCTATAATTTGATAAATACAGTGAAGACGCGAAGCAACGAGGGCTTCCCGAAGGAGTCCCTCGCTTTGCAACAACTTAAACGTGATCACTTTAAATACACAAGAGGATTGGGGTGTGCGGTATGTATTACTAAATTCTATACATTTTTACTTTTATATATGTTTTAGTCTAGCCGATGTTAATTAAATATAGCTTATGTTACTCAGCGTGCAGTTTTCTAATGGTGAAAGATTTTTTGAAATATTCCTAGTAATTTTTGAGGTAATTCAATAAATAGACAAATACAAAGTTTCTCTTTATAATATTAGTATAGATAAGTTTGGAAGAATGTATTTATATTTTACTATCTGATATTGGAACAGATACATTACACATTTGGATTAGCCTTCAAGTAATAGGGTACTTATTTAGACTTTTTTGTTTCTTTGGTTTTTTATTATTTTTCGATATAATTTTCATATTTCTATTCTAATATTATAGACACAAACTTTGTATTTTTGTGTGTATAGAAATAACTCAAGAACTAAGTACTGGGTCAATTTCAAATATTATTTCACCGTTAGAAAGCTACATTATCCCTGAGTAACATAGGTTATATTTTTTAATTCCACGCGAAATCGCGAACAACAGCTAGTATTTCATAAATACGACCAGCTATAGATAATGCTATATATTTCTATCGTAATTAAAAGACGACCTTGTATATGTATGTTGATGACCTTGTATGTGGTAGTACCACGAGGAGACAGAGAAGTTGCTCGAGTGCAGCTCGTACCGCATCAAGTGCTGGTCCTTCACGGTGCTGGACAGCTGCTGCGCGCTCGCCGGCATCGACCTCGTGCCCGGGAAGCATGTGCCCCATGGATACGACATCGAGGTATTCCAGAATTTTTATTCCGTGTTTCGTCCGATGAGTGTGGTGCCGGAGGCCTAATTTTAGTCCACTTTCCCTTCCCATCATTTTCAGATTTGGCGGGAGAGGATACGCATAGGAAGTGGAATTATTCTTTTGCTGTACGTCTCCTCCTCCGTAGATTAAGGGTAGGCAACGCATCTGCAATTGCAGATGT
The DNA here is from genome assembly GCA_013186455.1 of Papilio dardanus tibullus. Lineage (NCBI taxonomy): Eukaryota > Metazoa > Arthropoda > Insecta > Lepidoptera > Papilionidae > Papilio > Papilio dardanus. Next base: position 35,542 of record QDHC01000151.1, on the reverse strand, counting down.
CTATGGGCAGCGGTCGCTTTCCTATTTCAGCGATTCAAGGTGGCCGCTTGCTCGTTTGTCGCTTTTTGATATAAAAAAAAGAATGGCTCAACCAGATCTCAATTAAATTTTGAGAGAGAAGCAGAGAAGCAGTTTAATAGTGCTTGTTGTATGTCGCACATGTAGAACAAAGTCTGGAAAACACACGCAAGTTGTTTTTTTATTTAATTCTGTGCGGAAGAAGTCGAGGGTATCAGCTAGTTAATAATAAAATTGTTTGTTGCAGGGCATATACGCTCTTCAGGAGCAGAAGAAGGGCCGCATGCCGCCCAGCGTTGCAGGGTTTGGGGTAAATATATTAATACTAAAATCACAATGGATGGATGTATTTTTCAATATATCTCCGGAACGACTGAACGGAGCTTGATGATTGCGCAGATGTAGAACACGGTTGGGAAGAACACATGAGCTACTTACTAAGTTTATTAATGACAACTAGTTATAGAAAAAATATGATAAAGGGTTAAAAATTGTATCGGTTTATCAAAATGTAATACAAGGTTAAAATTGTATCTGTTTATCACAATATGATACAGGGTTAAAAATTGTATCGGTTTATCAAAATGTGATACAAGGTTAAAAATTGTATCTGTTTATCACAATATGATACAGGGTTAAAAATTGTATCAGTTTTCCAAAATATGATACAGGGTTAAAAATTGTATCTTTTTCATAATATGATACAGGGTTAAAAATTGTATCTGTTTATCACAATATGATAAGGGTTAAAAGTTGTATCAGTTTTCCAAAATATGATACAGGGTTAAAAATTGTATCGGTTTTCCAAAATATGATACAAGGTTAAAAATTGACTGTTTTTTCAAAATATGATACAGAGTTAGAAAATGTCTTTTTATTTTTTATAACAGGAACCATCTTCATGTAATACATCCATGGTGAATGAATCTCTACTTGACTCTACTATCAGTAGTGTTGAAGGAGGAGGTATGTATACTAACCGCCCTGGCTTCGCTCGTGTAGAGATAAATAATAAAAAGTATATCCTATGTTACTCGTTAATAAATAAGCTTTTTATATGTAAAAGATTTTTTTAATTCGCTCCAGTAGTTTTTGAGTTTATCTTGCATAAAAAAAAACTTTTTGTTAAGATATTTTGTTTATTTAAAAAGATTTGTAATATTTTTATCTGACATTTTTTTGAATATTTTTTTAAACATATTTTTGTATATGTTTGTAGCTCGGAAGAAAGAAAAGAGAGTTCACGTGCCACTCCGGATGCCAAAGACTGATTGTAAGTTCATATTATTTATGTTCCATATACCAATCCGCTTTCCCTTCCTATCCTTTAACTCTAAGGAAATGATGGGAAGAGGAAGTGGATTTTCCGGGGGAGGGGACGCATAGGGAGAGGAATTATCCTCTTGCTGTGCGTCTCCTCCGTAGATTAAGGGCAGGCAACGCATCTGCAATTGCAGATGTCTGGGCAGCGGTCGCTTCGCTACTTCAGCGAATCCTGGTAGCCACTTGTCTGTTTTGTATGTATTTTAATTTGCATATATTTTTGTATATATATTTAAAATATTGTTTTGTACGTAGACTCTCACATGGTGCAGAAGGCGCCCGAGCTCACGGAATTAAACTTTCCCACTCTACAAGCGGGACAAGGCAGAGGTAAGGTTTTCTTATTTTTATTAACTTAAAGTAACTAAAAAAAAGAGTTAATTATATTATATAGACATTTACGGAAAAATATATTTTCTTCTCATCCACACTTCCTTAATTTAAAATTTAAAATGTTCCCTTCCCGTTCTGAATAAAGTATTATACATTACAACTAGATTTTTTTTTGTTAAACTGGCTCTTGCCCTTAACTCTGCGTGGAATTAAAAAAAAAAACAGAAATAATTGTTCTAGTTTATGTTCTACACCAGTTCAGCTGTCATGTTACCTTTAAATAATCATCCATACATCCAAAATCGTATTTATAATTTGTATTACAATTAAGTAAAATTAATTAAATTCCAGGTCGCGGCAGTCTGTCGGGCAGTTTGAATAAATTGAAACTTAACAATTAAATTATTCTTGAAAGAAGAATTTACAGAAGATTTCTAACAAAGACTTAAAGTATTTGAAATATAAAGTGTTGGACCTGGTGTTGTTTTGGACCAGATTGTGATGAAAAAAAATAGTGATTCTCAGTGTCTATTTTATAATCTATAGATATACAGTACCTCGATAAGCGAGAATTAAAATCAAGATGTTTTTCTCGCTTACAAAGGTTTTTTGGTAACTATTCTGGCTAATAAAGGTTTCTTTATTCTTAACAAACCTCGATATGTGAAATCCGCGATACTTTTGTCGCTTAAAAAGATCTCTCTGGTAATAAAGTTTCTCATTTATCTAACAATTAAACTTGGATAAGCGCGAATAAAGGATCACGATATGTCTCACTTAAGGAGGTTTTTTGTAAAAGTTTCTTACTTATGAAGTACGTCAGGTTCAATGACGACGCTCAAAAGCGAAGGAGAAAAAAACATCTGTAGGTCTACTAAAATAATTTTCCTCCAGTGTTTACACGGTACATAATGACTAAGTAAAATACGTTTAATTTGTATGAACAGCCCTATCTATAGTTTATATATCTATGGTGATCTCATAAACACATGAGATTATAGATATAAGTACAATTATATTTTTCTTTATAGATTGCATATATTATTGAACCTATTTCGCATTTTTTTTCCGCTTGCGAAAGCGAAACGTAATCCAAGCGAAATTAAATTTGAAATGAATATATTTAAACAATGAGAAATTAAAGCGATTTTTTTTAAAATTAAACCAGCCTGTTATTTAATTAGTTCAAATCATTTATTACTAGTTGTTGTTCGCGCATTCGTTCGCGTGGAATTAAAAAATATAGCCTATGTTACTTGGAGATAGTGTAGCTCTCTAATGGTGAAAGAATTTTTGATATCGGCCCAGCTATTGAGTTATTTAATTTACATACAAAAATACACAGTTTCTCTCTTTATAATTTTAGTATAGATTAAAACAATTTAAAGGCCACTGAGGCTTCTAGGTTTAATTTTCGCTTTGTATTTTTTCTCATTGCGCGTTTCGTTTCAGTTTCGGTTCGTTTTCGCAATTGCTGTTTCAGATTATACTTATTAATTAACTAGGTGTTCACGTCTTCGTCCTCGTGTAATTAAAAATTGCATATACTTAGGCAAAATGTAGTTTTCTAATAGTGAAAGAGTATTTGAGATCGGCCCAGTTTTTGAGTTATTTCAATACATACAAAAATACGTTTTTCTACTTATAATATTAGTATAGATCTATAGCGAACGTCAAAATTGTATGAAACTGACATTGACGTGCGATATCTCACACGTGACAATCACATGATTTTATCGAATGTCAATGTCAATTTCATAGATTTTTGTCGATTCGATCAGCGACATTGCCGATCGAAAAGTAATATTCCATTTTGGTATATATATGCAATCTATAATAATATATCTCGTAACTTCTACTGACTTCATTTATTTTAAATAAATGTGCTCAAAGTGACATTCGCGATTTTTCATTTTTTTTGTGAAATTATAGTTACTTTAGTATAAGTTAATTGTTGATTAAGTGAAGATTTTATAATCTGTTAATTTTGTCGACATTTTTCATTGTGATTTTTGTTTATTATAAGTATAATTTTTGTTTTGTAAAGCCACCTCTCGAGGTGTTTCATTTTTAATTAAAAAAGTAGCATTTTTTATTTGGTAACTTTTGATATCCTTCCATTTTGAATTGTTAAAATTATAAGGGTAAACAAAATATAGATATAAATGTAAAAAAGCTTTTTTTTTCTTGACCCTTTGAATTCCTTTTGAATGAGATTTGGGAAAGTCAATCCATTTTTATTGGAAACCCAGTTAAAATGACCATTATTTGCTTTTTTAATACGTTCAGCCCGGCGCCGAATTTGCTGAACATTCCGTTCAGCCGGCAGCCGGCAAGTGATACAATGTTGTACAGGAGATAGCTTACTAGAAATTACTTTGGTACGAATGAGATGTGGAATTCTTTGTCGCGTGCCAGCAAAACGAAAAATCTAATGCCGGTACCCAGGGACCAGCGCTGGGCCCAACGTGTTAAAATATTAAAGGAAACAAAAAAAAATATTATACAATTATTCTTCTTTCGAATTCTCATTGACCGTCTCTAACTGAATCTTCTCTTCTTTCTTGTCATCTGTCACCTCATTGTCAACTTCCGGAGGAGTGTCAATGTCTCTGACAGTTGTCTCTGGTGTGACCTTTGTCACAGAGTATAAAGTGATGTGACCGTTCTTCTGTTCGAGTTCCTCCTTGATGTCTACTATTGCACTTCTGACGAGGAGAATAACGTAGCATTGGAATACTGAAAGAATGGTAAAAATACTTAACTACAAAAGAATAGGGAACATATTTGGTCTGTGATTGACTCCTGCGACTCCGTCTGCACGGAAAATAACGTGTTTCAAAATTCAACGATAAGCCAGTGCATCATCAGATCGGTAACTAAATAGGGAAAATTAATAATAAAAATGCATCTCTTTTAGTTTCAAAGTTATGTTAACTAATTTGAATTTAATTGTACTTTGATACTCTACCCGTTACGATTAGCCACTGTGTCAACAACTACAAACATATTTCTATTTTTTATTTGCATTAGCTAGCTTAGTAACGTAGCTATTGATTGCAGTTAAAGATGGGTCAAAAGTATCGTTGAATTTTGGGACACGCTGTATAATATCAGTAAGATAAGATTAGGTAATTAATTAACAAAATATATGCTATTTTCCAGTAATTCTAATTCTTAATTAATACTTACCAAAGTTGACAATAACATTGATCTTCGTGAGTAGTGTAATAGCTGCTATGACCATAGAATAGACGAGCACGGATGCGATCACCGCCGCCATGCCGAAGTACATGTATGTCCGCAATAAAACTACGTCTTTCTGAAACACCTTTTTAATAAGCTACATAAAGTATTTAACGAGGGTCCTAGCTAGGGGTCATTGTGGCGCAATAATAACTACATTAAGCGGCCGGAGGTGAAGTGATAATCATCAAATCTACCTCCACTTCCCATCATTTTCTTGCAAGGTTAAATTGGAGATGATAGGAAAGTAATGTCCTTCTGTCTACCTTCAAACCATTTAAGACATAAGTCCATATCGATGATGGAATCGACATAAATGTAAAAAACTGACAATGACATTCGATAAGTGATGTGCTTGTCACGTGTGAGATATCCAACGTCATTGTCAGTTCTATACATTTTTGATGTTCGCTATCGAATCGTTTTGTAGCGCATGAACTTTGGCTAATCCCCAGGGCCACAGCTGCATCATTTCCTATCTCGTAGAAAGCCTTGTGTCATAATAAATTATTAATTTACCCGATACATAGCACATAAGAGCAGCATGTTGAAAGCGAGCTCGGTGCCGTACGCCAGCGTGCCTATCACCTTGGAGCCCTCATCGTCCAGGATCACCTCCTGTACCGCCATCAGAGGCGGTGTGATGCCCCCGTCCGCCGTACCGACTAGTGATAACATCTGGAAATGTATTGTTAGCATAGGCTTCCACGGACATGTAAGTACATATAAGTAATTCATATAAAAAGGTAATGTTTTTGTAAATGTGTTTCGCCAGTGGAAACTGTTAAGACACTTATACAGGGTGTCCCGTAAGTCGACGCCAAAACTGAAACAGGTGATAGAGGAAGTCCTAAGAGACACCAGAAAAATATAAAAAAAAATCTATGTCTAATAGTTTATGAACTATAGCATGTTCTAAATTTTCGAAAAAAAGTACACCCTGTGTTGGTTTTTAGCCTGAAGTTGCTATAACTCTTTACTTTTTAAAATTTTTATTTTTCTTGTCTAATCTTAAATAGTGTTTGTATAACCTATTGTTTAAAATTATAAGCTAACTGCTACAGATTAGAAGATTTTATCCGAACTATAACGGAACGATTAAATATTCGCCCAACTTTAAATGACTATCCTGAAAAAAAAATGTACCAACGCTAGTATGGCACGTCGCGCAAAAAGTTGGCGCATTTAATAAGGATTCTAAAATGGTATAGCACTTGCTACATTATTTCTTACATAACAGGGAAAAAAATATTTTTATTCAAAAATCGCAATTTTTAAAAAATCTTTTTATCTATTAAAAGTGATTTTAGTGTAACGAATGGCATTGAATGCCACTTCTAGTATAAATGGAAGGAAGAGGCATTCTATAACGAGCGCGGGAGACAGATACTGACGTTTTCGAGAGTTTTTTTTTTTGCGATAAAATTTCCATATTTTTTAAACAATTATAATAAAAATTATAAAAAGGTTTCCTTCAGCTCCAATACAACTAACATCTTCTCAAAAATTACCGGTTCGCATATCGTTGTAACGATACAAAGTTACAAAGTACACTTTGAACACACATTAAAGCAGCTGAGTAAATCAGCAGTGTAAGATCTGCAGATCTGGATGACGGCCACGAACAGACCGACGTGAAAGACATCGCTCGACCAAGCCAACGGCTCCAGAGATAGAAAAAATCTTAAACCCAGTAATTTTTATAGCAAGAAAAAAAAAACACTCGAAAGCGTCAATATCTGTCTTACTCGAACTTCATGGAATGCCTCTTCCTCCCATTTAAACTAGAAGTGGCATTCAATGACATTCGTTACACTAAAATCACTTTTAGTAGATAAAAAGATTTTTTAAAAATTGCGATTTTTGAAGAAAAATATTTTTTTCCCATGTTATGTAAGAAATAATGTAGCAAGTGCTGTACCATTTTAGAATCCTTATTAAATGCGCCAACTTTTCGCGCGACGTGCCATACTAGCGTTGGTACATTTTTTTTTCAGGACAGTCATTTAAAGTTGGGCGAATATTTAATCGTTCCGTTATAGTTCGGATAAAAGTGGCATTATCTTCTAATCTGTAGCAGTTAGCTTATAATTTTAAACAATAGGTTATACAAACACTATTTAAGATTAGACAAGAAAAATAAAAAATTAAAAAAGTAAAGAGTTATAGCTACTGCAGGCTAAAAACCAACACAGGGTGTACTTTTTTTCGAAAATTTAGAACATGCTATAGTTCATAAACTATTAGACATAGATTTTTTTTTATATTTTTCTGGTGTCTCTTAGGACTTCCTCTATCACCTGTTTCAGTTTTGGCGTCGACTTACGGGACACCCTGTATATACTTTTAAGACACTTAAGACATTGCCTTAAAGGTGATTGATTAAAATATTTGGTTTTGTGCGGCATTCATATAACTATCTTATTTAAAACATAAATTACCTATTTTAGTGTCTCTGTTGAGATTCGAACCGGACGCAAAACTACAGCAGTAAACTAAAAACCTTAAGGCTTGTACGCACCAGGATAGTATTTCAATCGAGTAGCAAGTATCCAAACAAGGGATTTACTAATCTACTCTACTAAAATGTTTTAGTTCGGACACGTTTAGTTACTAAATCACTATCTTAGTGCGTAGGTTTAGGCTTAAAAGAGTCCGAACAGTAGTAAATCCTTTGTTGGATAAATGCTACTTGCTACTCGACTAAAATACTATCCTGGTGCGAACAAGGCTTTAGATCATAATAGATAAACGTAACTAAACATATTAAATAATTTAACTTACCGATATAAATATGTTAAAATACCCAGTGATCAGAACCCCAGTCCTTATCGGCGCGAAACAGCAACATGTGTCCAATTTAAATGTAAGTATAGCTGTCTTCATATTATCATATAATTTCTCCATGTTTGAACACCGCGCACATTCGCCCACGGCAACTAGGCGAGTGACCAAAATATGAAAACCACATAATTAGGAAGCGGACAATCAAAAGGTCGAATAATTTTAATTGTTACGTATAATTTCTAGTTTGATATGTCACATTATGGTGTATTGTAACTATAAAATTTTATATTTTTAGACGCGTTGATAGAAAAGTCCTTCGTATCAACTTGCTAAGGGAATACAGACTAATTAGGCTAAGCTAGAAATATTTCTCGGTCCCTTGGACTCTTCCGACAGTACATTAGTGTACAATTAAGTATGAATTAACTACAATAAATCACTGTTTAAATTACCATTACATGATACGGAATGTAGAAGTAAATTCTCAGTCACTGTTGCCATTTTCTTCCGAATATCGGTCCGCCCTTAACATCGTACTGCTACTGTCATAGTATTTAATTCGTCTTTGAGGGAAACCACTCAGTAAAAGCACTTATAATGAGTCGATTTATTTATCCTTTATCTATCTATAGTAATATTATAAAAAGATAAACTTTGTATTTTTGTATGTATTGAAATAACTCAAGAACTACTGGGCCGATTTCAAAAATTCTTTCACCATTAGAAAGGTACATTATCCCCGAGTAACATAGGCTATATTTTTTAATTCCACGCAGACGAAGTCGCGTAAAATAGTTAGTTAATATAAAGAGGTGTATAAATAAAACGTTTAATTGTTTAATAATTCATTTATTCTGTAAACAAATGGTAGCAAAGGTTATTCTTCTTAATCAATGTTTTATTTACTTAAAAATATCGCTGGTCCGTAAAATGACAAATATTTTATTGAATCCATTATTACGAATTAAAAAATGTATCATAAATGAGTAAGCAAGAATGTTTAATTTAGAGTTTTAGTTGTTTTTCATGTAATGACAATAAAGCATTGGGCAGTGCTGATATTGCTAAACTTTCGATTCCCTCTGGGTAAAGGCACTTAAAATATTTAATTCTTATTTTTTATTAATATTCATAATTTGTTATAATCCTAAACGAGTTTATCTTCGAAATTATCAATTATTATTTCTTGATAAACTAGAAAATTAATAAATAAAATAAAATATCAATGAAAATATAATTTTTATTAAACAAAAAAATAATTATGAAATATGACATTACGATCGTAAATTAAAGCATATGGAATCGACTTTTAACATATTTATTTATTTATATTTTGCTAATATTATTAATAATAAAGAAAATTCCCTGTAACAATTGTTTAAGAAAAAGAAACATTTAAATATAATATTTTATTTAACAAAATAACCATTACCAAAAGAATTTGATTTTTGTAAATACAATTGCTATTAATATTTTATAGGCACAAATATTTTATTGGGCGTAGCTCATTTATTTTAGAACACGTTTAAAGTATCAAAAATTAGAACGAAAACATACAGACGAATTGAGAACCTCCTATTTTTGGAAGTCAGTAAAAAAAAACAAAATGACTTTTTACTATTATATTATAAAATAAGTACGATTTCATATGTTCAAACTTTGCTAATCAGAACATAATTCACTAAGCAATTAGATAAATAATAAAAACACCGATTTCTGATCAGTGCTGTCAAACTGACAGCTGTCACTTTGACAGCCACGAACCGGCTGTACGAGCTATTGGGATCCACTAACAATTAAGAGTGTAGCTACGCCCATTTATTCCCTTACTTCATGAGAGCGCGGACGACCGCAGCTGGATTGAGTGCTTTCAAGTCGGTATAAGTCTGTCCAGTACCGACAAAGACAATCGGCTGACCTGTTATATATGTCATAGATATGGCAGCACCGACTTTATCATCGATCGTATCGAATTTAGTTAACACTATCCCGTCTATCACATGAGGGTTGTTTGTAGCACTGTGGTCCGCGAGAGCTTGGTTGAACTTGACCAACTGGTCGACCGCCTCATTGCCCACTAGGGCTTCGCCCACGAAGAGGACCAGGTCCGGCTGGTTGACAGTGATCAGTTTGGCCAAAGCCCGCATCAGAGGCTCGTTGTCCTGCATCCTGCCCGCCGTGTCTACTAACACTACGTCTATTTTGGAATCAGCCGCGTATTTAATGGCCTCCATTGCGATACCCGCCGCGTCTTTACCTGGAATTTATTAAATAATATATTAGAAGGCGTATATAGTCAAATAGGGGCAATAATAGGTGATAAAAAATTGCCAAAAAGCGGAAAACAATGTTAATTATAACAGCACAGTACACACTACAACAAACACAACAACTTTTTTTAAATAAAAAATAGTTAAAACGTGAATACTCTTACTAATGCAGTTGAATGACAACTCACTCTTTAAAATTAAGTTAAAAACACACACACAAAGTCTTGTGAAACCTGATTTTGAAGAGTTTTATCCAATTGATATTTAGATATTTGCCTGATAATTCCTGCCTTATCAGGAAAATCACAATATCATTGGAGTCATTGCTAAATACCCACCATATCCCTTCATTGATGAGTAATTGCTAAATACCCACCATATCCCTTCATTGGTGAGTATTTGCTAGATACCCGCTATACAAAAAATGAAGAAAATAATCAAAGTACCCACCATATCCCTTCTCATATAGATGCACCATGGTGCGGTTGTGCTTGTCGTGCGGGTGCAGCGCGAGCAGGCGGCGCGCGTGCGTGCGCAGCTGCTCGACGGCGCCCGCGCGGAACGTGTCGCACGCGGCTATCAGCACCGACAGATCGTTCTCCAACAACCAGAAGCAGATCTTTGCTAAGTTTGTCGATTTACCTACACCGTTCACCTGGAACGTAGTAAGCAAGATATAGAAACGGCTATAGCGTATACGGTTGAGGGACAAAAATGCCTTAGACTACGTCATAGCTATTGTGTGTGCTTTAAACCAATAATATCATGTCTTTTATTCACTGATAATCCGTTTGGAGCGTAGCAAACCTACGAAAAATATTGCATATGGAGAAAGGGACCAAAAAGCTATGTCACTGTCTTTGTCACGTTACATATATTTGGTATTAATGTGTCTCACTCGCTGTCAATATGACATAAATGTGACACCTGCATATTATTTATCAATTATCGTTTATTATTAATAAGATAAATTAACTCAACGTTGAAAAATAACATCATAATTCATCTAAGTCTATACTATTCGTTCAAACTTTAAAAAATAAATTCTGTACAAAATCGATAGCATAATAAAAAAAAGATTTAAAAAAAAGATAAAAGCTGGTATAAAAAATGTTGTTCTTACCCCACAAAAGGTCATAACGAAAGGTCGTCCTTCCTGCTTAGCATGCATGCAGTCTCTCAGGATGTCAACTCGCCGCTTTGGCGACAAGATCTGCACCAGAGACTCCGTCAGCGTCGCGCGCACCGTCTTCGCCACTGTCTCGAATGTACCTAGCACCTGGGAATACATAGTATATTGTCAAATTTAAAGCGCCTGTGATATTTAAATAGCAAATTACACGATGTAGAATTTGCGCCTGTGAAATTTAAATAGCAAAATTACATTTTATAAAATTAGCGCCTATGAATGTTATATAGCAACATATAAAGAACAGATATTAAAAAAATACATTGAATGCACCTAAATATAACTAATTACAAATTACAACTCATGAAGTAATATAAACTTTTTGTATTTAAATAACCTCCTACTTAGAAAATCAGTTAGAAACTGAATATTCTTTATTTTCAAAGCAATCACTATCGTAATTCATAAGACCGATGTCAAACAAAAATGAGATGTATGAGCAAAATCTCCGTGTTTTCGTATCCGTAAAAAAATGAAAACATGCTCACATTGAATGACTGAATGTATACTAATATTATAAAGAGAGAAACTTTGTATCTTTGATTTTTTGTATTTTTATATTGAAATAACTCCAGAACTACTGGGCCGATTTCAAAAAATCTTTCATCATTAGTAAGCTATATTATTCCCGGATAACATAGGCTATATTATTTAATTCTACGCGGACGAAGTCGGGCACAACAGCTAGTACAATACGAACAAATGAATGAATGATTCGCTCACCTTGCCTTCCAGCTTAGTAGCAACGGAGTCGCAGAGCTTGTTGGCGATGTCTGCGGCCACGTTCTTGCCGATGAGGTGGTCGCGCAGCTTCTCCAGCGCGGGACGCATCGCCTCCTCGCTCAGAGCCTTCGAGCCCACTAAACCTGCAAATTATTACAAAAAAACTTGAAAACTAATCAATTTAAGAGTGGTTTTTAGCCTTTTTACCTTAAGGCTTCACGATACAGAGATTTTGCTTTAGCATAAGGCCGTTTTTTGCGTAACATCGGTCTAATGAAGCCGTTGTTATTGCATAACAGCCCAATTCAAAATCGAATATTAAATATAAGCGCCTAGCACAATCTAATAGACATCAAATATCATGTTACGTATTTAAAAGAATTCGACCATAAACAATGTTAATTGTAACATGTAATAAGGGACATTTTTAGTTATTGGCGTCGTTTCTGCCGCTCACTAGATGGCGCTGTGCCGAGACAGGATTATATTAAAACGCGATGTTATGATGTCTGTCTCGCCAGTTATAGTGTTCTCACTGGCTCACATACTTTGGTGTTTGTCATTGCGTTTTCATTGTTATTATTTGTTTCTTTGCGTTAGTAATATATGAACAAAGTTATGTAGTCAATAAACACAAGTTTTACGCAACAATTTGTAGAAATATGATATATCTATTGACTTACTTTATAAAGTTGAATCTTAATATTATACAAACTCACTATTTCTTACAAAATTACTACATTTCTAATAAACAATAACCTATAAGAAGTGTTGCCATTTATTTACAATATTTAGAAATTGGTTAGAAATGATTTTACTGAAAAATCTTAATTAAAAGTAATATTTTTTTACCTTTAAACAGGCTAAACATGCCACCAGACTTCTTAGCGGTGGGCTGCGCGTTGTCAGCCTCATCCTCGCTGCTGCTGTAGTCCGACTCCACCTCCAGGTCCTTGATAGCACCAGCCATTTGACCCACCATCTGAAAATCCCGTATAAACTAACTGTCGCCCGGGACTCCGTCTGCGCCGAGCTAAAAGTAACTAGTCTCTCTGTTTCTCCAGGCTATATTCTACATCTGTGCAAAATTTCACTAATTTCGGGAGATGTCATGACCATACAGAAGACTGAAAATGGAAGGAATTCCGTGTTTCGTCTGACGAAATCAGAAGAACTAATATTAGTCCTCTTTCTCGTCCCTTTTCTTATAAGGAAACAATGAGGAAGAGAAGTGGATTAGGAAGAGAGGAGACTCATCGGAAGAAGTCCCATTTCTAAGCGTTTCCCATTAAAGGAACATTTCTGAAATTAATGTTGTTTAAGGGTTTCGCTTCGCTATTTTGGCGAATCTTTAAATTTCGATGCTCGATTCTCTCCTTATAATAAATAAATACAATTTTATACTACTTCTATAATATTACCTGTGTATCAGCCACGATGTCGTTAGGCGCGGCATCCTTGTCAGTGGTGTACTCCAGCGTGGGCAGGTCCCGGCTGCCGCCGCCCAGCTCCCACACGCGGGGCTTCTTCACGCGGTCAACAGCTTTGGGACTCTTAGGAGACTTCCTACAGGAATAAGCTGTAGTATCAGTATAGAAGTAGAGCATACTGAAGAAGGCTGGAGAAGATAAAACTAGACTCCGAATTGAATCTCTTTCTTGCCATTCATGTGTTTTGGGCTTACCCAATAAGCTTTTCGATCGGCGATTTCGTTGATGGAATTGACAAATCTGTATGAAACTGACATTGACGTTCGATATCTCACACGCGACAATCACATGATTTTATCGAATATCAATGTCAGATTCATATATTTTTGTCGATTCCATCAGCGATATCGAGGATCGAAAAGCATGTTGGGTAAGCCCACAGGTCTTAACAGCATATACCTGTTATTTAAACTAGCTGTCACCCGTAACTCCCTCTGCACTTAATTAAAAGAAAACATTAAAGTCTAGGACACCTCTTAAGGGTTAGGTTCCGCGCCCCTCGGTGGGGACGTAATGCGAGCTGGTGATGATGATGATATTAAGTCTATGTATTCTTCCAAACCTTGTCCTATGCAAAGTGTCATCAATACCCGAATAACCATTTTGGAGTTAACATGAAACTTTTTTCTCATTTTATGGTTCGGTCTCAGTTCATGGTAAAATGCTATCATATCTATACTAATATTATAAAGACAGAAACTTTGTATTTTTGTTTGTATTGAAATAACTCAAGAACTACTGGGCCGATTTTAAAAAAATCTTTCACCATTAGAAAGCTACATTATCCCCGAGTAACATAGACTTTATTATTTAATTCCACGCGGGCGAAGTCGCACACAACAGCCTGAACATTATAAAAATAATTTATATGAAATATTTTATAATCGAGTTTTATCAAGAAAATGCGCATTTTGTCTATGGTTCAAATAATCTTTGTATAAGAAATAGATAGAAACTATAACAAGTTTATCAAGATTCTAACCTTCAAGTAAGGCCAAGTAGACTAGATTGCTTGCGGTAATAGAATTATATAAAATCTAATTAAATTGATACTTTTAAAGATAATATAAGTAAGATTAGATAATAATGTGCAAATTTAGACTATAACATCCAATAGTTTCTATTTCATACAACAAAAACTAATCCAACTCTGTTAATTTATATTTTAACCGACTTTGGTTTTTTTTTTTTAGTGACTGAAGGTCACTGTTTGCCTAGAGGAGGCATTTACAGTTTCACCGGGCTTGAGGTGTCAGGGCGCAGATGGCGCTTAGCCTAAACCTCGTTTATGAGTAAGTAAGCTCGAGGGCTCCCTCGGGAACCTCGGCTCGGGCCGTTACTTCGATAGTATTACCGGATTGGGAGGCCGCCGAGCTCTTAGGTCGCTTCGGTGGACGCTCTATGGCCGACTTTGGAAAGAAGGTTCTCTTTTAATACCCAGTTAGTTATTTATTACAAAAATATGTTTATGTAGATAACAATTCAAAATACGCAATAAATAATACAAAAATAAATAAAATGCAACAAATGTGACAAAAGTAACTATAAGGTTACATTCCCAAGTTCAAATAGGCTTACTTACTATATTTTTAGAACCATGCAGATGGACTCAGGGACAACAGCTAGCTATGAAAATAAAGTAAAAATAATCTGTCTTACTTGATCTCTTTCTTAGTCTTGGAAGCAAGTTTCTGCGCCAACTTGGCCCTGTTGGCCGCAATCACATCATCCTCCTGCTCCGAGCTCTCCTCC
>QDHC01000151.1:0-19319 GCA_013186455.1 Papilio dardanus tibullus | reverse complement strand
TATTTAATTCCACGCGGACGAAGTCGCGCACAACAGTTAGTACATTATAAAAATAATTTATATGAAATATTTTATAATCGAGTTTAATCAAGAAAATGCGTAGTTTGTCTATGGTTCAAATAATCTTTGTATAAGAAATAGATAGAAACTGTAACAGGTTTATCAAGATTCTAACCTTCAAGTAAGGCCAAGTAGTAGATTGCTTACGGTAATAGAATTATATAAAATCTAATTAAATTGATACTTTTAAAGATAATAATAATAAGATTAGATAATAATGTGCAAATTTAGACTATAACATCCAATAGTTTCTATTTCATACAACAAAACCTAAAGAAACAAATCCAACTCTGTTAATTTATATTTTAACCGACTTTGGATTTTTTTTTTTTTGTGACTGAAGGTCACTGTTTGCCTAGACAAGGCATTTACAGTTTCAGAGGGCTTGAGGTGGCAGGGCGCAGATGGCGCTTAGCCTAAACCTCGTTTATGAGTAACTAAGCTCGAGGGCTCCCTCGGGAACCTCGGCTCGGGCCGTTACTTCGATAGTATTACCGGATTGGGAGGCCGCCGAGCTCTTAGATCGCTTCGGTGGACGCTCCATAGCCGATTTTGGAAAGAAGGTTCTCAATTTGTCTATGTTTTTTAATACCTAATTAGTTATTTATTGTAAAAAAATGTTTATGTTGATAACAATTCAAAATACGAAATAAATAATACAAAAATAAATAAAATGGAACAAACATGACAAAAGTAACTGTAAGGTTACATTCTCAAGTTCAAATAGGCTTACTTACTATATTTTTAGTACCATACAGATGGAGTCAGGGTCGACAGCTAGTTATGAAAATAAAGTATAAAAACTGTCTTACTTGATCTCCTTCTTAGTCTTGGAAGCAAGTTTCTGTGCTAACTTGGCTCTGTTAGCTGCGATCACATCATCCTCCTGCTCCGAGCTCTCCTCCAACTTTCCGTTACTAATATTCTTTGATTCAACTATTTTTACTGTAATAAATTGTAAAATAATTAAGCAATAAAGTTGTTTTTTGTCAATAGTAAGTTCGACCCATGATGGACTCCATTTTCCGCAACTCAACGACCAGCGCGTATTTTACGTGACTTCACACATATCTTTGAATATCTTCACCGATATGTGCAGACGTCACAATGTTTTCCTTCACCGTAAGAGCGTCGGGAAAAACACATTATATAATAAAAGTTTGATTATTTTGTCAATAATCCAATTTAATTTCAGACAAATTAAGGATCAACTATGTGGTAAGCACAGCTGAATAACAGGGACTTACTGATAAAAAAATTGTCGAATAAACTATACAAAACTAGCGACCCGCCCCGGCTTCGCACGGGTGCAAAACTGCATACTAAATACACTACAGATAAACTGTGAACATTGTATATAACAGCCATACTAATAATAATTGAACCCCGTGCCGGGGTGGGTCGCTAGTTATATATAAACCTTCCTTATGAATCACTCTATCTATTAAAAAAAAACGCATCAAAATCCGTTGCATAGTTTTAAAGATTCAAGCATTTATAGGGACAAACATAAAAAAGCGTTATTGTTTTATACTATGTAAGGATAAGGATATTGTGCAATTAATAGACTATGTAATTGCACAATATTTATTCAAGTTGTAATTTATATACACTCACCAGATTTCTTATTTTTCTCATCACCTTTCCTCTCTATCATAGATGCTACAGTCTTCTTTGATTTCTGAGAATCCTCAAAGGTTCTCATTTGTTTTGGAATTTTAGCTTGTGACTTGGCTAAAATTAAATAAAACCTTAACATATTGATTGACAAATTTATTACGTAATGTAGACCTATGAAACTAATATATGGATAGGTATTTTACTCCTTTTAGATTATTCAAACTTTCATGAGACATCATTGTAAAATTAAGTGGCTAAAAACTCATGCATTGCTTCAGTGACGGTACCGACAAAAAATTACATCAAGCCACAGCAGCAAAGAAACAGAAGTCCCACTCATCCCTGAGGAAGAGTCCCCGAGGGTTCGAAACTATTCAGTACCGTCACCAAAGCCACGCGTCAGTTTTTAGCCGCTTAATTTTAGTTTATTTCTTTTAACATTGTAAGTTCAAACTTAATTTTTATTTATATACAGAATGGCTAAAGTAATTTGAAAGGAACAAAGGGTTAGTTTTCTATGTGGATGAAGGGTCAGGCGACACCTAGTGTTAAGACTCACCCCAGTTCTCGCACTCCTTGAGGACCTTGTCAAAGCACATTTTAAACTCATAATCAGAGTTATAACGTCCAGTTTGCAAATCATTTTTGTACTTGTCTCTGAACTCTAAGTGGACGTCGTTCAAGAACTTATCAACGTATGACAACTGTAGTATACGTTGATATGCTACCACGAACACCAGTTCGAACTCATTGTCGAGTTTATATTGTAATGTTAAAGAATTATGATTAAATGAATTATTCCCTGATCTTTCCTGTAAACAATTAGAAAATGAATGAGAAGTTTAACAGTTTTGGTAGTTAAATTAATGAATTTAGTTCATTATTTCATTGAAGGGCTTCAGACGATAACTTACTTGCAAGATTACACTCCGTATTAGAGCGTTAACGGATGGTGAGAATATTTCGCTGGTACTCTGGAAACACCACAGCACTATGCCACCTTTACTGAAGATGCTGAATAAGTCGAGCATTTTGGATTTATTTAATAAAGAAAGTTATAAGTTAACAGATGTCTCGCTAAGTAGCTACGTAGTACGAGTTGGTGCAATATGCAAATTGTAAATTGTCAAACGAGAGAGTTGTGACGTGTGACGTTTACACTTTAGTATTGCCAGCATATATTTTCTATGGTTGATATTTAAATTTATTTTTTTACTATTTATTAATTCAAGCGAAATTACATTAAATATCATCTGGGTTGGTTTTTTAGTCAGATAAAATTCTCATTTTATTTTCAAATAAAATTATGTCTATGCTCATTCTACCGCTATTTTGTTTCAGTTTTCTAGAAAACTAAGTAGATTATCAATAACAACCAATCATAATCAAGACCAACTGGATTCCTGAGTTTTCATTGGTCATTTTTATGTGCGAAATACTTTATTTATTCATCAAGATCAAACTAGGGTGAATTGCTTATGGTGGTCTAAACGAAACGAATTTGTCAAATCATTCTCAGCGCGTATAAAAGAAGTTTAGTGGAATTTAGTTTGTAACAAGAAAAAGTGATTGCTATTTACTGAATAAAAGTTAAAACAAAAACTAAATCAAAATGAATATCACATCAGCTGCAGGGATTATATCCCTGCTCGACGAACCGATGCACGAAGTGAAAGAGTTTGCTTTGAAACGATTGGACAATATCGTTGATCAATTTTGGCCTGAAATATCTGAATCTATTGAGAAGATTGAGATCCTGCATGAAGATAAAGTATTTTCGCAACACCAGCTCGCAGCATTGGTGGCCAGTAAGGTGTATTACCATTTGGGTGCGTTTGAAGACTCATTGACGTACGCACTCGGTGCAGGTGACTTGTTTGATGTGAATGCGAGAAATGAATATGTTGATACTACAATTGCGAAGGCAATCGACTTCTATACACAGAAGCGGAAGGCTCTGTTCGTGGATAATGCAGCGGAGACGATCGACCCTCGCTTGGAAGCCATCGTCAACCGGATGTTCCAGCGATGCCTCGATGACGGACAATATCGCCAAGCCCTGGGACTCGCGCTGGAAACTCGTCGCATGGATATCTTTGAAGAGTCCATCATGAAATCTGATGATATAGCAGGTAAGATTAATTTCATTCCTTTGTTCTGTATTTGAACATTTACAGCACGAGTTTTGTCATTTCTGAAACATCTATATTTCATAAAGAATAAGCATAAAATTATGATTATAAACAATAAAACAGAACAATAATCTTAAGGCACAAATAACTGTAAACAACATTGTTTTGCCACATCATGTGTCAATATTTACAAAGACTTGCATTGTTAGGATTCCATAGAAAAGCTATATAAAAAGTTCTTAGGTTACTGATTTGGTTATATTCACCAACTGAAAACATTAAGCATTATACACACAGAAGTATCAAATTCTGTTTGTATACATCTATGGAGAAAGCATAATCATATAAGTTACTTTTGTCACCACAATTATATTGAAAATTTGGGTTATATCAATTGTTTTTTTATATTACAGGTATGCTCCAGTATGCCTTCACTGTTGCAATGAGTCTTCTTCAAAACAGAGGTTTCCGGAGCACAGTCCTTCGTTCTCTTGTAGGTTTATACAGAGGTCTGAATATCCCAGACTACGTAAATATGTGTCAATGTTTAATTTTCCTCGAAGATCCACTATCAGTTGCTGAAATCCTCGACAAATTGACCCATGGCCCACAAGAGTCTGTCCTTATGGCTTATCAAATAGCTTTTGACTTATATGATTCTGCCACTCAACAGTTTCTAGGCAGGGTATTGCAAGCATTGAGAACAACTGCCCCAATCCCTAGTGCTCTCGGTGGTAAACCCCAACCACAGGGTGGACCCTTCCCCGAATCCTCAATGGATGTAGACCAGGCACCAATTGAAGAAGTTAAAAAACCAGAGAGAGATATTGACAGCTTGAATGATGAAGAGAAAGAGCACCAGAAGAGAGTAGAAAAGTTAATTTCCATCTTAGGAGGGGATGTATCAATAGGTTTACAATTACAGTTCTTAATTAGGTCAAATCATGCAGACATGTTAATCTTGAAAAACACAAAGGATGCAATCAGAGTTTCCATATGTCACACAGCTACAGTCATAGCAAATGCCTTTATGCATGCCGGAACAACCAGTGATCAATTCTTAAGAGATAACCTAGAGTGGCTTGCTAGAGCAACCAATTGGGCTAAGCTAACAGTAACCGCTTCTCTCGGAGTCATCCATAGAGGGCATGAAAATGAATCCTTAGCTCTTATGCAGTCATATTTACCAAAAGAAGCTGGTCCATCATCAGGTTACTCAGAAGGTGGTGGCTTATATGCATTAGGCTTAATTCATGCCAACCACGGTGCCAATATCATTGACTATCTTTTAACACAACTAAAAGATGCTCAGAATGAAATGGTGCGCCATGGTGGATGTCTTGGCCTTGGACTTGCAGCTATGGGTACTCACAGGCAAGATGTCTATGAACAGCTTAAGTTTAACTTGTATCAAGATGATGCAGTCACTGGTGAAGCTGCAGGTATCGCCATGGGTATGGTGATGCTGGGATCAAGAAATGCAGCAGCAATAGAAGACATGGTTGCCTATGCTCAAGAAACTCAGCACGAAAAGATTTTGCGTGGCTTGGCTGTCGGCATTTCCTTTACCATGTATGGAAGGCTTGAGGAAGCTGATGCTCTTGTGCAACAACTACTGAGGGATAAGGACCCATTGTTGCGACGAGCAGGTTGTTATACCATCGCAACTGCCTATTGTGGTACTGGAAACAACGACTCTATTAGAACTCTTCTGCACGTGGCTGTTTCTGACGTCAACGATGACGTACGTCGTGCGGCCGTTACTGCTCTTGGATTTTTGTTGTTTAGGACTCCTGAGCAGTGTCCTTCAGTAGTATCACTACTGGCAGAATCATACAACCCTCATGTTCGTTATGGCGCTGCTATGGCCTTGGGAATTGCTTGCGCCGGTACTGGTAACCGTGAAGCTATTGGTCTTTTGGAGCCCATGGTCAAATTTGACCCTGTAAACTTCGTAAGGCAAGGAGCCTTGATTGCATCAGCAATGATACTTATACAACAAACGGAGACTCTTTGCCCGAAAGTTACGTACTTCCGCCAACTTTACGCACAAGTTATCTCCAATAAACACGAAGATGTCATGGCCAAGTTTGGAGGGATTTTAGCTCAAGGTATCATCGACGCAGGTGGTCGTAACGTCACAGTCTCCCTTCAGAATAGGACTGGTCATATGAATATGTTAGCAGTAGTGGGTATGCTAGTTTTTACACAGTACTGGTACTGGTTCCCACTGGCTCACTGTTTGTCGCTAGCGTTTACTCCGACTTGCTTGATCGCACTTAACTCCGATCTTAAAATGCCTCAACTTGATATCAAATCGAATGCTAAGCCATCACTTTATGCTTACCCTGCACCATTGGAAGAGAAGAAACGTGAAGAAAGGGAGAGGGTTACCACCGCCGTGTTGAGCATCGCCGCGGCCAGAGCACGCAGGAGGGCGCACGGCACCGAGAGCTCCAGCAGCAGCAGCGCCACCACCTCAACTACTTCTAAAATGGAAGTTGATGAGGAAGAAAAGAAACCATCAAAATCGCCCAATCCTAACATAACTGTTCATGGTAAATCAGACAAGGATGCTGGAACATCAAAGGAAATTAAAAAGGATGAAAAAGAAGGCGATGAAAAGGAGGCTAAAGAAAAGAAGGAACCGGAGCCTAACTTTGAAATTTTAAATAATCCCGCGAGGATTGTTAGGCAACAACTTAAGGGCATCACAGTTGTCGAAGGTTCAGGTTTCGTACCCTTGAAGGATGTTACAATTGGGGGTATTGTGATGCTCAACCACTCTGGTGATATGGAGCAAGTTCTTGTGGAGCCAGTCGCCGCATTCGGCCCCAAGACTGAAGAGGAGAAAGAACCCGAGCCACCGGAAGCCTTCGAATACTTAGATGATTGATATTGTCTCTTTACTTAAAGTTCTTCATGTTACTAGCCTTAGGACCACATGAATCGTAAATGTATTGAACAAGTTTATATAACAATATAGAATATTATCGAAGTACATACTAACTGGAAATTATTGATGTGTTTTCTGTGAAATAAAATTATAAAAATTAAAATTTTATTCATTTCAATGTCTTTTACATTCTTTTTAAACTTAAAAACATGAAATCCTCAAAAATTATATTGCCCAACTATTGTCTGTGATAAAATTAGGCCACGAAACTCACTTTTATCTATCCATACATTTATTTCACATTATTATTGCTTTACATACGTTTGGGTGATTTTTTTGTATTATTTAGTAAGCATTATTTGTAATTTTAAGGTGTTGCCAAGTTAGACATTTTCCGGTAGATTAAAGAAATTATAATTATTACGTTCAGGCTATTGTTTACGAGTTCTTTGTTTAAAAACGGAGATTAATTATTAATTTAATATAGAAAGAGTTTTGGACTTTGTTGTAATTTAACTTGAAACAGGTTACAACACAATACTTCAGGCTAAGACACCGATATCCAATGCCTTAATTAAAAAAAAATGACAACTTGGGCTTGACATTGACATTTCATAAAACCACATGGATTGTCAAATGTCAACAAATATTTATTTTTTTGGCGTATAAAAACGCAAAATTGGTGTAAAATACATTTTTAACCTAACGTTGCAGAGATATAGATATTAATACAGTTAAATAAGTGCATTCTTCAATCCTATAACTGTATTTTTGACATCAACAGTTGAGTAAAATATACATAAGATGTATCCCGAGATAAATTACGGAGATTTATCATATAGTATCGATTTAGTCGACAGTTGCGAGGAACTTAAGAAAGAATTAACCGAAATACAAGACTTATTGGATCAAATTTTGCCGCTCAGAGCTAAATATAACAAATTAAATATTCCCGGGAGAATAGAAGTTGATTTACTTCTTGCATTCGCGTTGAATTCATTGCAATGGATAAAGCTGCAAATAAACGGTGAGGATCCGAGCAAATATCCTGTTGCGGGAGAATTGCAACGTGTTAAAGTAGCCATGGTTAGATGGCAGCAGGAATGTGACCGCAAAAACAGACCGATACTGGATATACCCGCGGTAAAAAGATTCATACGAGGCGGATTACATATTAAAAAAGTTGGATATCAACCCTACACCTTGAAAAAACCAGTCAATGGTAATAGCAATGGTTAACAGGGTAGCTAGTATAATAGTTTTAGTCATACCTAGATAAGTGAAAAGCCTCTATAAGTGAGTCATTCTCTGGTCCCAATGAGCTACCTCCATAAGTGAGAAACTCAGATTAGAGACAAACCTCTATAAGCGAGACAAATATTGCGAACACTTGGACTTTTACTTATTTCAACAGCATTAGTTATTGACTTGATGGTTCTCTTGTCTTACAGCCGTATGTTCAAATGCCACTTAAATACTTCATTATGTAAGCATCGCTTAAAATCTAAGTGGTGTAAAAATTAAACGAGATCACCGTAAAATTTAGAATTTAAGTTTGGACTTAACATGCAAGACAATCTTACATATTGAGTGGTGTTTAAACATTGAGCCGTTATACTCTTTGTTATTAAGACATAGGTCTAATTTTAAGTTACATTATCTACACTAATTTTGTAAAAAGCAAAGATTTGTATATTTGTATGAAATAAATAAACTCCAAAATACATGGGCTATCTTTAATATTATTTTCAAGTCCAGCAAATAAAGCTCGTAGTAAATGTAGCAAATGAGGTTTAGTGTATTTCAACCCATGATGCTATGATGGGGTTGAATTTTCAGTAACTCTGCTAAATTTCTTTGCAGATATATGCAGGTTACATTTTAGGATGAAAAAGTAATAAATATAGTATTTACTGTAAAAACAATCAGTTAAGTAACCAAAGGATACTATAATTCTTGTTTGTCAAATGTTTAATTTAGTAAGACTAGTTTGATACATGAAAAATTTGCATTTATTTGATTTACACCCCTTCATGATTAACCTATGGCTTCATTAGACCGAGTTCGCGAAAAACCAGAGAATTTGCTTCGACAAGGTCGTGTTTTTGCGTGAGATTGGTCTAATGAAGCCGTAGAGTTATTGAAACAAATTTGTAGTTTTTTTCTAATTTATTACTTGTTTGTCAATATATTAACATTGTAAATATTCTTAAATAAAACATTTGTCATAATTTTCTTTTTATTTTCAAGTTGCCTGAAATGTTTTTGGAATGTTTTACAAAGGGCGAATAATTTTAAACAATCAAATAATAATTATTCATAATTTAAATAAAAAATCCATGAGCCTCATTTAAATCAATAGATAAAAACCAAATGAAATTTTTTAATAAATAAATAAATTTTTCCCTAATTTGTAGAATAGAGGCGTTTTTCACGATTAAAATATAAAAAAAAAACAAGATACACAACACAGTTTGTTCTAGTTAGTTTAAATTTTTTAAATGTATTCAGTTTAATAGTCTGAAATAATATTTTTTTTTTCATTAGACCGATGTGACGCAAAAAACGGCCTTACACCGAAGCAAAATGTCCGTTTTTTGCGCGAACTCGGTCTAATGAAGCCTAAGGTAAGAATTAAAAATGTGTACAATTCAGATCAATTTAACAACAGTCATACTTAAGTACCAACAAAAAATTGTACATTTTGTTCTTATGTCACTGATTTAATTATGTAAAAAAAAAATTGCTTTAAATATGAAACTATTTATAAATTCTTAGCTGGCAAGTTTCATTAACATTTTCTATTTAAGTATAAAATATAAGTAAAGTCAAACCTGGATAAGAATCCAAGGGACCTTAATATTTTTCTTGCATAAAAGGGTTTTTTTTAACTATATAAAGGGTTCAACTATATAAAGATTATAAAATATTGTTCAATACATTAGGAATTTTATATTTTGTCATTTCTATGGAAT
This sequence comes from Papilio dardanus tibullus, assembly GCA_013186455.1. Taxonomy (NCBI): domain Eukaryota; kingdom Metazoa; phylum Arthropoda; class Insecta; order Lepidoptera; family Papilionidae; genus Papilio; species Papilio dardanus. Next base: position 9,636 of record QDHC01000151.1, on the reverse strand, counting down.
AAATAAAGGGAATAATTGACTTATATTTCGACTTGCAGAACTAATCCTGCAGCAGATATATTATCACCAGCTCCTGCGGTCAACTGAGCCTCCGTACAAATCAAAACTGGGGCTACACATATCTCCACCTTATCACCTTCTATCACCTCCTCCCAGCACGCAACAGGTTTATTAGGCTCGAAGAAAACTCTACTAGTATTATCATTATCCGTGGTAGTTGAAAAGCTATCATCGAGTAACAATTTAGTTTTTTCTAGATTTATATTTTTCGAATTGCAAACATATCTATGTGCGGTCAAGGACGCTTTAGCGGCCGCCGCTGCGGTTCTCTTCCATTCAGAATTTTGTACGGTTAAAATAGCTTGGTAAGCTAATGTGTGTACGTGCATTCTTGTCAATTTTCTAACACTACCGAATGATTTGTTTTTTTCTCGTATAAGTTTATACGTGTTCCTCATTTGATCTAATGCTGTAGCGACTCTAGGATTGGAGTCCGCGACTACAACAACTTGACCATATTCCAATACACTATTTAAATTTGATAATTCTTGTTCGTTCATACCAACAGAGTCGACAAATGGTAAAACTTTAGTCGTAAGATGTTGTAGTAATTCTAAATCAACGTAACTTGCCATCTCGAAATGCGCTAATGTGTTCAAAGGTTGGGATAAAATTTGTTCCTTGACTAGATCTAATCTTTCCGCTCTTAAATCTGTAACAAAGATATATTTTTGTGATTTATAAAACTTCTAGTAAAAAGAAAAAAAAAATTAACCACGGTTTTATCGTTAACTAAACAGTATATTTTATTTTTGTAATAAGGAAGACAAATGTAATGTTATCTACTAAGAATAAATAAAATTGTAAAACTTTACATTATTTTCAAAGCTGTAGAACTGTACTGTAATAAACATGACAAATGCCAGAAATAAGACATTGGCTCCTTAGATGTCTCCTGTATAGAGCTGAATGCTTAATTTTAGTGACTTATCTATACTAATATTATTGAGACAAACTTTGTATTTTTGTTTGTATTGAAATAACTCAAGAACTACTGAGCCAATTTCAAAAATTCTTTCACCATTAGAAAGCTACATTATCCCCGAGTAACATAGGGTATATTATTTAATACCACATGGACAAAGTCGCGCACAAGACCTAGTTTTTAAATATAATATCTCTTACCTCTACCATCTAATTTGAAAGGAAAATTGTCCATCATCTGTAAACCGCTAATGACTAGCAAATTAGGCTTGAAACTCGGCAAATGTTCACCGAGCTTCTCTAAGGAACTTAAAAGTGGATTATTTTCATCGTTATGCATAATATATCTATTTGCTCGAGGAGCTTTGTATTTACCAAACTTTTCATCAGCTTTATATTCTAAAATCATATGAATATCATCCTTTACTTCTTCATTTTCATTATCACCGACTATGAGTATTTCTTCAGGTATGTATTTTTTAAGTTCTTTACTCATCTTTCCACCGAAAAGTACTTTCCAACCTTCAAGAAAGAATCTCTTAGCCATTAATGGTGCGTTACCCCCAATAGCCCATCTAGAGTCTGGCAGTTTAAGGGCTTGTTCCACTAATTCATCATATAATTTGCTGTTAGACATGAATCTCCTGGAAAAGATAAATTGATAATTACAAAACGGTATTAAATTATGAAATGTAGAATTAAAAAACGAATTAAAAACTTACTCAGCAGCTGCACCATGTTTAAAAAAGTAAGTAAAACTTTTCACAAATTCCTCTTTGTTTGAGATCTCGTTGAAGTGTTCAGGTTTACCTTTAAGATCTCTGTAGTCCAAAAGAGATGTAGCATTCACGAATAAATCGTGACATGCTCCATAACCTAAAGCGACCTTCGGCTGACTGTTCCCAACACCAACTTTGTTCTCACTCTCCAAAAACAACAAATGATTCTTCACAGGTGATAATCTTTCATCACCTATGTCATTACCGCGGAAATACATCGCATAAAACAGAACACAACATGAAATAAAAGAACCCAACTTCACCGGGGCACCCGCCATTTTTAACACACAATTAAATATTTATGACTACTACTGGAATGATTAGACTTTTAACTTTAATTAGATCCACGTCACCTCATATTTAATTTAATGGAATGTAAATATTTAATGTGGATTTAATTCCAACTGACAACCATGCAATCGGCCATTGACTCGCTGTCAAAGTCAAAACAAAAAAATGAAATGACAAACGATAATGACGTTGACGAGTGGACGTGACGTCAGATTAGCAGTGTGACCAGATTTAAATTAAATATTTTACTAGTTTCTAACGTTTCGGCTTCATTAGACGAAATTCGCTATAAATTTTAAATTTTAGAAATTCGCTATAATATTCGCTAGATTTTGCTTCGGTATAAGGCTGTTATATTTGTCCTAATGAAATGGTGGTATTTGTTCATAAGAAAAAGTTGTAAGTGGTTTAGATAAGCGATATCAATCGTTAAGTGATTTTAAATTAGAATATATTCAACACTTTAGTCGAACTAAATGATGTCGAAGAAGCTGCCAAGCACCTTATCAATTAGTAAATACACATTTCGCTATTTGGCAACTAATTTTTAATACAAACTGGTTTCGTTTCATCCAATAAGTTGAACTTGCTAGCCTTTTTTAAGCCGCAAAGGACAATTAACTTATAAACGATCATGCCACATATCTAAAAGGGTAAAAGATTTTTAAATATCTACTTTCGTAGGTACAAAATTTTAATTAATAAAATTAAATTCTATAGTCTATTTATTGTTTACAATGCAATTTTTCTTACAACATTTAATTAAATAGGTTTTAGGAACTTATGCATAGGTATATTACTATTATTTTACTAGTTATTTTTTAATTTTAAATTCCCTAATAAGTCTACATGTACTTGATATCATGTTAACTTTGGACCTGTCCAAATAACGATTAAGATATCTTCTAAGGTTTTGCCTGGCTATAAAGCTATCTGAGCCAAAATTCATTACACTCATTAATGTAAAAGAGCGATAAATATTTTACATAACTAAAATTTGTCTCGAATACGTGTTTTACAGAAAGTGAATTGTGATTTTTTTTCACTTAATTAACGCTATTATTATGCTTTATAAAATTATTATCTTTAATTAAATTCACAAGAATTTTATCATTTCTTACTGTTTTAAATTATCGCAGTGATTACGTAAAGTTGAAATAAATATTTTATTGCCCTTTCTATTTTTAAAACTTTATTACGTCTCAATATATTTTACGATTTTATTCCTCACATCAACAAATAGTTTTCCACAACTTCACGACTAGCGCATATTTTGCGTGACTTGACACATATCTTTGAATTTCTTCGCCGATATGTGCAGGTTGCATTACGATGTTTTCCTTCTCCGTAAGAGAGTCGGGTAAACAGGTACTTATGAAAATCTAACAACATATCGGCACACAGTTCGAACTCGAGACCTGCAGATTACAAGTCCAAGAGTTAAACCCCTGAGCCATTGCCGCTCTAAGAAAAGAATCACCAAGTTCGCTGTAAGTTCTCTTTAGTCACTTAGAAAGTTCCTTAGTGCTGATTAAGTAAAAGGAATTAAAACTCAGGATCCGAGTATTAAATGACTGTGTAGTAAAGTATAAAATATTGCAAAAGAACACACTCTGTAAGTACACTGTTATATTAATCACAAGCAGTACACGACACAACCGAATTGCGCCTAAAGCTCTTAGCGTCGCTTGTCCTTCCATTTTAGGCGGGAGATGACCGGTCCTGCCTTTTGCAGAATTATTTTTTTGGCTTTCGAAATCCGTTTGCCGAATAATTAAAGTACTTACCGAGCTATCGTGATTTAATAATATTTATTGCTACAAAAAATCTTTTATTTTTTTCTCGATTTTACAATAACTTATAAAATTGTTATTTTAATATTTGTAACTCACTTAGCACTAATATAAGCACAATTTGTTTCTATTTAATTAGGTGCTATCGTTTAATGTTCCATTTTTATTCGGATTGCTGATTCTGTCTAAAAATCCGATGACCAACAAAAAAGATTTAAATCATTAATGCTCGGTTTTCTTTTAAAAGTGTATTAATAACATAATTATTTCATAAATTAAGTTGTACTTATTTAATTTAATAAAAACTTATTTCTTAAATTAATGTGGTATTTTTTTAAGGTTATCAGTGTAATTACTTCAAACAAATGAACGCTGTAATCGTGCGTACAAAAGACAAAATTAACATTACTAGTTTTTAAGTCAGTGTGTAAAAGATAAAGTTTTTTTTTAAGGTGAAAACTTGAGTAAAAGGCATAAAGGTAGGCCTTATACGGCAGTCACGTATTGTTGCCGAAATAAATGCTGCAGATGAAATCTGCTGCGAATGTCTGGCGCCGGTGACCGTACACTGATACCACGTACACAAGGGACTTGGCTTAAAGTTGAACGCAATTTTTAAACATTAAAACTTACCTATATTACAGACGTTGGATACCATTTTTTTGACGCTATACTGGCACTTGTAGCTTTATTATTCACACAAGGTCGAGTTAAAGAATCGGTGAAGCGGATATTTATAAATTACTTCAACGTAATCAGTGCCAGATTACTTAAAACTAAGTAAGCAACTCGCCTATTTCATAATTAATGTCATTAAAAAGTTTGAACTGTGGACGTTCTTAATACATTAATCGTAATCATTAACAAAGGTATATCTCTCGCAAGTATAACTGGTTAAATTATTGATAATTTCAATTGATGAAAATTGTACAAGTCCATAGTTTAGTTAGTCGGTGGAGGCTACGTATCGGGTCGAATGATTCACTCGTCGGGCGAGGTCAGGATATCCAGTTGGCGGGAAATTAATGAGCTGAGCCTCTCTGCCTGCAGCTCGGAACGTCGTGCGATATCGATTGTTGCTTAAACACAAATATTAGTTAGTAAAATTACAAACTCAGTGAAAGTTAGGTTAGGTTAGAAAATCTTTTATATTATGTAATTTAAATTCAATTTAAACTCATCGCTGAAAAGGTTAGCAGCCATTGTCTGGTAATTTGTGCCTTTTAAATAAAAAAGATAAGAATAATAAGTCACTGCAAGCTTTTGATAAGCTTTTTTTAAAACATTGAGGTAAGGGGATGGTTCGTGTTTACCAAAGATCTGTATAAACGTAATTTTTTAAACTAACTTGAATAGCAAAAATAATAGTTTCGAAGCCCAAAAATTTTTGATTGAAGAATGGCAACACTGAATTGCCATTGACAAGGCGTATCAGGACCGTTAAAATATTTAATAAAAAAAATAGTGACAAGGAGGTAAAACATTGGCTTATGCAAGTGTAAGACGAGTAGGTTGTGAAAAGAAAAATAAATAAAGTGATTAGTTATTTGAACCGGCATTTTCTTTAGTACTTCACCCAGGCATCCTGAAAGTCTAAATCTAATCGATAGTATTGAGCTAACACTTATTTTGGGGCAATTTCCCGTTTTCAACTCATTGAAGAGGAGTCTTTTATACCACATTATTCGACGAACTATAATATCCTACATGACCAACACGTTTTACATATTTATGAGCGGAATAAATATGCTCGGCTGCATATTTAAGAAGTAATTTTAAATTAATACATTACACGCACTCTCATGTAACGGTATTTTTAACTTTTTTTTATGTTATCTTGATCGGTCTTAATTATTTTTTTTTACCACTGATATGCTTCGGTAAGGCTTTTGAAATGAAACGTCTTATACATGTAATACTCGTATTATTTTTATTTATGCACCATTACATGTTCGATTACAATTCTGTATGCAAATACTTTCCGCTTTGTTCCCAAACGAGAATCCACGTTTTAACTGTTGTAATTTCTATGTTTAAAATTTATTTCAAAATACTGAACACCCTTGTTCCTTGTACTTCTTAAGATACATAATTTGGTCCAATAAAACCCGTAATCTATCTTATTTAGGCCCGACTATTAATTCAACTATCAAATTATATTTGTGGACAAATGATAAATAAATAGTAGTCAATATTCCTTGAGACCATGATAAAATAAACAGCGAAATTCGTGCGATAATTTCACTACTTTCTGTCTGTATGCATAATCTGTAGATTTAACATCGACGTTACCATAATAACCTCTGAAAACAAATAAACCGTGCAATATTGTCATTAAGCAATATTATCGAGAAGCAGAATTAAGAATATTCTTGGCAATGAAAATTCAGATAAATAGAATACCCGATTTACTTTGATTTCCTACAATTTCAGTGGTAAAATACGTAAATTATAAATTGCACATTTAGAATAACTGCTGCGTATATTCGAACTTATCCAGTCAGACATTGATTTGTTACAAAATAACATTTTTATACTTGCATTTTAAAAGTAGTTTAAAGTATTCGTTTACTTTATAAGGTGAAGTGTTGACACGGTGTTGGTAATGCAGATTTGCATGTTAATTTGTGACACCGGGAGATAAATATGCGGTCAAGATTACAAACCATTCAGTTCGTAAGGATAACGATCTTTTTAAGAAATTATTATCAAACATTTGAATGTATGTATTTCTTACAAAAGTACATTAGCAGTTCAAATCTATATGACCTCAAATAGTGCTAGTTCTAAACCTAGGACATGATTGAGGACCGTTATTGAGAGATAAGATTCGAAACCAAGGTCGTAAGATCGGTAGTCCCCTAACCATAAGTCTATTGCCTTTGATGGTTAACTTTTATCACTATATGGTGAGAGAAATCATTTATTCCCAATATAAACATTTTTCACAATTACACTTTTCTAGTCGACCTTTTTAGCTCTACATAAGTTAGTAAATTGTTTAAAAACAGCTACATATGCCTAAAGCTGGCTACAGACGTTCAGTTGTTATCTGCACAATTAAAACTGACGTACACACGTCAATTTAAGCTGGACAGTCGAATTGTACAGTTCTCAATTTTGCCTGCACACGTCAGTTTTAACTGCACAGTCAAACACTACAGTTGAAACTGGGAGTCTGTAGCAGGCTTTAGGGGGAGTCTTTAAGTTGTCAAAGAAGTGTAGTTGCTTTAAAGCTTCTATAGATTTCCGTTTTTAAATCACTCAACGAAAATTATAATATCATCCCTTTCATTTCCTTCGAATAAAATGAGATAACATGTTTTTTCAATGTTTCGGCAGTTGAAACACGTAAAATTATTGACGCTGATAAAATTTGACGATGCGAAAACATGTCAAGTATAAATGTGCAATATCGGGTTTAACCTTATAAGGACTGCGAGGTAAAACAGCTTACTGAAATTATGTATTAAGCTAATCATTGATACCGATATTTATCGCGAATTTTAAGCAAATGTAAAAAAGAAACTAAAAACAACGAGTGAAAAGGGTTATTTTTATTAAATTGATGGAAAGCAGTAGGTACAGTCGTACATGGATAAGTAAGAGTCCAAAGAACCGCAGTTTTTTTCTCCCTTATAGGTTTCTCTCTAATCCGAGTTTGTCGCTTATGGAAATCATCCTTCGGGACCATAGGGCGACTCTTACTTATAGAGGTTTCTCAGTAATCCAGTTCTCGCTTATTTCGGTATTCAATTATTTCTTTAGGAATAAAAAAACGGTATAAAAATATTATAAAAGTTAATACACCATAACGCACCATCAAAAAGCAATATTTTACAAAATATTTAAATAATGCTTATTATCTGGTTATAAGTACATTAATTAAAACAAAAGTTCATTGGCATTATGTTAATTAATGTTTTGCCTCGTCTTATTAAAAATAAATATGGCATCGTAAACTGTTACGGTTCGTATACGCCATCTTAGATCACTAGACCGCATAGACTAAATAAAAAAATATATAGTTATAACCAACATTTTTTTTTAATCTTTTACAAGTAAGTAGCTTTGTTAGTCGAAATTATTGAACAAGTGAATAATACATTCTTAAGAAATAACAAATCAAACCTTATTTTTGCGTGGTCCTTGGATTCACTAAGGTACCATTTTGTGTAGAATTCGCTCACTAAGTGTGTACTTAGGGCTCATTTAGTCAACACTGGAGTCAGTCAGTAATTAATAAATAACCGATAAACGAATTGCGTTACAATTGGCTTTTGTGTCATATAAGATCACGATAAAAATTGCAGTATTGCAAATGTTTTAATAAATTATTGTTATAAATATTAGTTTAGGTGGATTGCAATATCTCAGTGAGCCGACATGGATCAGTCGTAGCTGCGCAGGCGCAGGTAATTACAGTAATTGAAGACCAGTCTGCGCACGTTGGCGCCACTCGTTTATAAACTATTGCACGTATGAATTTCATCTAATTTTTAATGATATAAATTAAAAAAAAAACTTTTATTCATGTCACAATAACGTAGCAAGGATGTAACTTAAAAGCTTTTTTATAATAAAGAAAGGAGTTAAGAGGAGGTGATGACTTGTGATATTGCAAGGGAAGAAAGTAAAAGGAGGTTCTATCATACTTTTTGTCATCACTCATTATTCGTATCACTACTAAATACAGATTAGCCCCTCCTGCAAGCTGTAAAAATATGTATTTATATTATAAAGTGGCAAAGAAGCAAGCGGACACCTAGATTAAATGAAAAAGCGAAGTGACCGCCGCCCAGACGTCTGCAATTGCAGATGCGTTGCCTACCCTTAATCTACGGAAGAGGAGATGCACAGCAAGAGGATAATTCCTCTTCCTACACGTCCCCTCTCCCGCTATATCCACCTTCCCTTCCCATCATTTTCAATTAACAATATAGACGAATTTATTTGTCTAATTTTTTATCCTTCATTCTATACTTCTATTTTATAATTGGAATCTCTAATATCAATCAATAATTAGTCTGGTGGCACAATGTAATTTATTTTAGTGGTACTGTGTAATTATTTAATTGAATCCGACGGGGCATATAACTCGATTGAGAGCCATGCGAACCAATCTATTCTGACTCTGTAATTACTGTAAACTGTGAAGTCTTAATCTTTGACGAAATACACACACATGATGGCGTCGCCAAAGTAGCGGTTAAGCCCACTACAGATGCTCAGTTCTAACTGACGTAAACACGTCAATTTGAACAGCACAGTCTAATTGTACAGTTCTCAGTTTTGCATACACACGTCAGTTTTAACTACGTAGGCGAACTGTACAGTTAAAACTGACGTACACACGTCAATTTGAACTGGACAGTCGAACATTTGTAGCCGGCTTTAAGGGGGCTTGAGTGTGTATAGAAATACTTCGTCCGCTTGGAGCTTTTCATTCTCGTCCTTTCAATAGCTTACAACCTTTCTCATTTACCTACAATATTAAGTAAACATTAAGTAAGAAACATTTTTAAGTACATTTTAAACCTTTATTTGACTTTGACCTGTTATTTAATGAATATCCCTCTTGTACATAACATTACGTAGAGGAAATATGTTATTATACATGTATTTTGCGTAGTGCAAACTCAAACGTAACAGTATGTCTACACATCCGTCGAGTCTTGTACAAAAACCATAACAGAATCCGTCTTCATTGTAGAAAACACTTGTGTTTGTGCTAATTGGAACCTCGAGGGAATCTAACCGAAACAATTTATTTTCTCTTTGTAAACTGT
>QDHC01000144.1:1172581-1199963 GCA_013186455.1 Papilio dardanus tibullus | reverse complement strand
GTAGCACGCATTCCTATGTAGTATGCAAATTCCTTGGTCCGTGACATAAGCCGAGATTTTTTTAAATCATGGCTGCCACCACCGGCCGGCCAACATTATACCATACAGTTCATTATACAATTTAATTTATAATATAGTTATATAAACTACAACAAGCAAATTAATTATATAAGGACAAATAAAAGCTCAACCTACTTTATAGAACAAGTATTACATCATGTTTTAATTATCTTTTTAAAACTGAGTTACCTACACCCGAATATTTTGTAATAACTTGATAATAATTATAGGCATAGAAATATGTCTAAAAGAAAATTATTAGTAGATATGCGTTGTTATACATAATGCACTAGTACCTGTTTTCAGCTGTATGCTCAGAAACGTTTATGGAGCTTAAAATAGATGGGAGTTATTGCAATAAACAAAGTAGCTGCGCGCAGCCCCTCGCCGCCGCGTCTTCACCGCTAATCACAAAGCTGTTATAAAATGAAACATTTATAGATTATTTCTATACAACAGTGGAACTCGCAAATTGTTTACTCTAGGTTAAATTCACCATCATTTTATTAATTTAAATTTTTAAGGAACAGTCATGAATTTTTATTTTCTACCCATTTTGGTAAAAAGTATACATATACCACATACCACAGAATTAAGATGAAGACAGAAATTCTTTACGCAACAAACTTGACAGCCAATTAGCCCTGATCATTTCTTATTGACTCTGTTTCCATGTGTGCGTCAGACCAGATAAACAACATATTGAGCACTTTGACAAGGCTTTTCAGGCTATTAATATAATTATATATTGGGAGTTTTTAAATATTTAGTGTTTCCCAAATATACGACATCTAGCGGCGGCCGACCGAATGACCTTGACGTAATCGATTATTATGTTAATGAAACCGTCGCTAGATGTCGCAAACCCTGTCGAAAACAGTTTTTTTTTTATAATTTTTTTGCAACTACTTAGTATTGTTCTTTCTTTATTTTATGTAACGGGACTGACATGTTCTAATGTACAAAAGCCCCAAAAAAGTGTTATTAAAACAATGTTCCTTGTTCATAGTATTTATCACATCACTTAATTACGTTTTATTTTTAATATAAGTTCTAATCATTCTGCTTGATTAGACCGAATTCCCGTTAAAAACGAACAATTTGATTTGATAATTAGATTTTTTTACCGAATCGTTGAGCCGGCAGTATGTAATCAAGCTGATTTATACATTTTGCGACATATACGAGTATGATCGAGAGGTTATGAGCGTCGGTGGCTCTGGGGTTTAGCTCTTGACTTGACGATAAATGAATGTAATGATGTTAGAAAACTGGGCGCGGCGCGCTGGTGTCGCTGGCGGCGGAGCCCCGCGCGCGGTCGCGGCGCGTGCTGCTGGTGGCCGGCGGCTCCTGCCACGACAACAACGTCATGCCCAGCTTCGTCACCGATAACATACTCTCCACTGTACTCAAGTTCGATCTCTATAAAAGGTACAGCTATGTGTTTCTTTTGCGATCAATGTTCAGTGTAAGCTAAGCTTTATAATATGGCGAATAAGAACCTCGTAACATGTACATAGGGAGTGGGAGGAGCTTGCGTCAATGGATATTGCGCGAATTCAACCGGGAATGGCGACGATGGGCGGGCGGGTGTACGCGGTCGGCGGCGAGCAGGGCAGCCAGATACTGGCCAATGGAGAAGTATATGACCCACAGGTCTGTACAACTTAACTTACTTTATTAAAATAATGGCCTTTAATAACTCAAATTTGTCTTTCTTCTATATCTAAATGAGATATTGGTTTCGTTTGTAGAACAACAAATGGTCGGACATAGCGCCGATGAAGGAGGCGCGCTGCGAGTTCGGTCTGACGGGGTGGAACGGGCACCTGTACGCGTTCGGCGGCTGGGTGGGCTCCGACATGGGCGGCTCCGTCGAGATGTACGACCCCATCAACGACCAGTGGACGCTCATCGGACGCATGCCCGAGCAGAGATTCGGCATGGGCGTTGTCACCTTTGAAGGTGAACCATACTGTGTTATTCCAACTCTTTAAAAATATTTGTGTCTTAGTGTTTTATTTAGGAATTTGTGTTAAATTGTAGGTCTCATCTACGTGGTGGGCGGATGCACGCACTCGTGGCGGCACACGCGCGACCTGCTGTGCTACGAGCCGGGCACGCGCACGTGGCGCACGCTGGCGCCCATGCGGCACGCGCGCAGCCAGGCCGCCGCCGCCGTCCTCGACAACCACCTTTACGTCATCGGCGGCAACGCGCCGCAGCGCACCGTGCTCGCCTCCGTAGAGAGGTACAACTTCGACGATGTAAGTACTCACCTAAGCAATTAGTTAAGTTGTAAACCGGTGTGGCCAAAAATGAGAGTAATGTAATGTTTGCAGAACNCGCCGCTGCCGCACGTGCGCGCCGAGGCGGGCGCCGCGCTGCTCTGACGAACACTTGCCGTAACACTACCCCTCGCCTCCCGCCTACTTAATAAACGACTACGGATGACTTTCATAACATGATACAAATTAGTTATATATTTTATTCAATTTACTTCAATTATATATACAATGTTTTCGTTTCAAAAAGATACTAGTGTTAATATTTCCATTATACAAATTGTTTATAGAAAGGCAAAAAGCGTTGCGCGGGCCAAGACTTTATGAATGATCTTAAATATTTTGTAAATAAATGATTTATGTGTTTATAGAGGCTGTCGCAATTATATTGTGCGACAGTTGTATATTAAAAATTAATATATAAAATAATTTACGATGTATGTAAACTTAGAAGCGAATATAATAAACGAGAACGTATGTTGGAAAAAAGACTCATTAGCTTGTACGATTAATAAGAAATATAAAATAAGATAAATTGATGTTAAAAGATAACTTTAATTTGTTTTTATAGTATTGCAATACGACAAAATTAACATTAATCTGTGGATTGTTTGTCTGCCAAAATGTTTAAGTATTAGATTTTTGTTTTATGGTGATAAGTGTACAAAATATATGTATGTGTGATATGTAAAGAATCGACATCATGCTGCGTCACAGCAAATGTAACTTATTATTTAAACTTCTTTCACTGTATTTGTAAATATATCAATTTGATAATAGATTGTATTTTAAATACAACAGCTATTATTAGCGGTATATAGGCAAAGCCGCGTGTACAATTTAGTTTAGAAACGTATTAAATTATTCGTTAATGAGCACATTTTTTCTATGAAGTTCTTTGTTGCCTTTGAACATTTTTATAAATATACTGCAAAATAATTTACTTTTAAATCATAACATTATGTCTCTAAAATCTACGAAGAATGTGATAGCAGTTTGTATTCATTTTACACGATGTTTAAAATCATATTTTTCATAGACATTACTACTACGTTTTTTTTTAGTTTTCTTTCAAATAATGTGATGCAAACGTTTATAAAAAATATAATTATGATATTGAATTGAAATAGATTTTGTTTGTGATAATGTACAAAAGTTTTAATAGTTAAGTTTTATGTTATTTTAGATATATTCTGAAATATACAACTAATATATGTTTTATATCAATAAAGTGCACTGATACTCTTTATATTTATTGTTTTTTATTTAAATGTCCGTCACATATAACCGAACCTCATACAGTAAAAAAAGATCTAAGTAATGGTGTTAACATGTCATATATTAAGTATTCGAATACAATAAATTATGTAGATAAAGAGATCACAATTTTGGCAATTTAAAGAGAAAATCATATTGAAAATGCAGGGAACATGGCGTCTTCTGGAGAAGATATATCTTGAGCTAAGTAGAGACGGCCGAGGAGGCCTTCGAACAAGGAGGCGGGCCTGTCCGGCGCGTGGTGCTGCGTGTCCGGCAGCTCCGCCGCGCACCACTGCGCGAAGCAGCACGCGCGCTGCAGCTGCCTGCTGTCCTGCAACCACACATCCCTGACTACATCTATACACACTTATCCTAGGGCTAAATTAGACCGATGTCACGCAAAAAACCTCCTTACGCCAAAGTAAAATCTTCGTTTTTATCGCGAACTCGATCTAATGAAGCCATGATTATCTAATGACAGAAACTGTATTATATTTGATGGTATAAAATTCAAGTAAACAAACTTACATTGGTCGCTTGATACAAATACAAGAAGGAGTAAGCGTTGCCGCTGACGCCGTGGCAGAGGCTGTACCCTTTAGTGCACAAACCGCGCTGCCAAATAACTTCGCCGCACTGAAGTGCTGTTTTAATATATTCGTTGTCTTCAAAAATCTGTAGCAATAACCCGGAACAATATACTTAAATTTATAAGTCACAATTAAATATATTAAAAAAATTATAAGTTATTAACCTGATAAGCTAAAACAAATAACGGCACAAAGCCGGGAGCACCATGACACCACTGCACCAACCTATCTCCTGAACTACTACCGAATGATGAGGGAAAATTTCCGCTTGCATACTTCTGAAGCACCAACCAGTCCAGTGTAGGCTTCACTAGTGTTCTCATATCTTGATGGTTAACGTAAGAACGGCCCTAGTAATTCAGAAAACAAACAATTTATTGGCGAAATCTAATAGAAAAACGATGGAATCGACAATTAATTAAAAGCATCACTTTAATAACATGTAAAATAAGTTAACGACTGATTATCGTTTTCTGGAATTTCCTGAGTAAATTGTAAATGGAATTATATATCCAAGTTCATTCACAAACAAATACACAAATTATTTAAATATGGGTATGTTACTATATGAAATATCAATTATACTTACTTGCAGTAAAATATATAATATTCCTGCAACACCGTGCGCGGCGCCGAGGTATATTTTATCATGCCACTGCCAGAGCAGCGGGCTTTCAGACTTCATTTGTGACGCAAATGATCTTCCCGATTTTAATATATTAGATATAACCTGGAAACATTTTATTAATAGAAATGTTTAATCAAAGATCACCATCACAACCAACTTGACAGATATATTTAATAATATATATATTATTCTAAATGGACCTTTTCAATATGTTTTGAAGGTATGACATCAGTTTCGCGGACATATTCCTTTACAAACAGCAGAGCATATAGATAACCAGCGCCACCGTAGAGAAGTTCATCCGGGGATTCTTTCAAAAGCGAAATAAGATCCAGTAACCTGAAAGGCAGTTAATTAAATTAATAAATATGGAACAAAAGTAGCAATCTTATAAGATACATAGTTAGCTGTATACAATGTTCCAAATCTATATATATATCTATACTAATATTATAAAGAGAGAAACTTTGTATTTTTGTATTTTTGTTTGTATTGAAATAACTCAAGAACTACTGGACCGATTTCAAAAATTCTTTCACCATTAGAAAGCTTTATTATCCTTGAGTAACATAGGCTATATTATTTAATACGACGCGGACGACGTCGCGCACAAAAGCTAGTGAACTACTAAAATAGTGTCATGGCCACTTTCTCTAGCCATCGATATCTGATAGTTTACTTTTATTTCAGTTTCATTTGTACACTGTAAGCACATTTTCATGCTATCCCTCTGCATTAGGTCCTAAAACTTGTGTTTGATAAAGTTTCTTGTGAAATTGTGAGATGCCATAAGTTTGTATATAAGTGCGTACATAATGTTGCATTGAATAAGAATATATCAAATCAATTTATGCAAGAAATCACTACCTTTGAGCCAATGTGTTATGATCTGGTAAACTCTTTGGACGATTATTTCCCAATCTATATGAAATGACAGTTGCAATTGCAAGTGGGCCAGCATCTCCGCAAAGAAAACTTATGCGTCGACCTTTTAAATTTCTTAAGTCTATGTATTGTAAGGCCAACTAAAAATAGAATTAAATTATTTTTATGTATATACTTTTTTTTTAAGTTCGAAATTCTAACTTTAGTTGAGCATTTGTTAAGACTGGGAATGATTACAAAATTTCTTTTTGTTAGGCAAGTGCTGGATATGCCACTTTTAAATATTTAAATAAACTATTGTATCTTAAATAATATTTATTTAAATTACCTTCAGGTAGTTATCATCAGCTCTGGTACTTTTGAGGTACCGCATCAGATAGAACAATGCTAAACCCGCTGAACCCGTGTATACTGTGCCATTATTAAAAATTTCAGTTTGCATTTTTGTTGTTAACATATGTAGCTTTTTCTCTGTGTAGTCACTCAATTTGCTTTGAAATGTTTTAGAGATCTACAGACAAGATGTTCAACATTACTCATTTATGCATAACAATCCTTGATGTATTGTCAGCAGTTGGTATACCGGATTAAACGTGACGTAGTAGTTTTATAAGATAGTATGTATGTTGCCTTAACATGGTTTCCTTAACCTAATTCTTCCCTAATCTTACAAATTCTAAATGGTCATGAATCATCTGAATTACTTCTACTTCATGCCACGAGAATTACGTGCTTATCTTTCAACTGTTTCTAAATTACGTAAAAATATAACTAAAGAAAAAATAATTAGTATATTACAGCAAACGATATATGAATTACTAACCGCTGTGGAAGTATCATTAAGGAGCATATGACCGACATCGTCGTCAAAGTTATTATCAAAGAAATTTTTCCGAGACATTTTTCTGTTTATTGGTTTTAGATTAGTTCAATCTATCGTTTAATTGCTTTGTTTTTGTTTTTAAATCACTGACATTACGATAAGAATTTTGTGACATTGACATTTTGAAGTAAACGATGACAGTTCATACAGTTTCCTGTTTCCTCCAAAGAGCAAATTGTTGCTGTCAATTTATTTAAGGGTTTAGTTTTTCCTTAACTCGAAGGAATAATACTAATAGATGCTATGTAAACCTGCAAAAGAAAAATGGATTCATTTTTTTAGGATAGTAAATGTGAAGTTGCACTTTGTAAATAATTTATTTTTGAATTTTAGAATAGAAACTTGAAACAGTACTATTCTTCAAAGAGTTTTGCGTGTCATGGAAGACTGAAAAATAAATCAAATTAATATATTTCTAAAACAAAAGTCTTCGTCCTTCATGTGATTTTATAATCGTGACGGTTGATAAAATTACTTATGGTGATTTTTTGAACTTGAACGCTACCAAAAATGGTCTTTCTATTATTGATAGAAGTGTACTCTGTGGTTAATGTCACGTTAGATTTTGACTTTTCTACTTCCCGTTGTCAAAATAAATGATAAGAAAATTTGTAGGAGAGCGCATGCGTGTGACAATTTTCGGCCATATTGTTATGACGCATACAAGATCATAGGTCTCCGCCAGTGACGAGTCTTCTCGCAGTTGACGTGGCTACTACGTACCGTCCCGTTCGCCCACTCCGGACGCAGCATATACGGTGACGAAGAATACGTAACTGGTGAGTGCTCGTACCGAAGACATCTTGCGGTCTGTCACGGTCGCTTCGATTTCAGTTTATAAATATGGACATTCCTTTCGTCAATAGTTTTCTATATCTTAAGTACGAGTTTAGAATACTCGTAATTATATTGCGTGTTGGCTGACATACGCAATAGGAAAATTTTCCAACAATGACGCGATGATGCCGTTTTAGGATTTCTTTATCAACAGTGTGGTTCTATGGGAACCAGATTATAAAATTAAACAAATGTATTTACAAAATTTGAGTGTATAAAGTTCAAGGAGTGCACAGAATGGTGACCTTGAATATTTTAGGTGACCTTAGTGGGAATGGAGGGAATGGTGGAGGAGAACGGCACGTCCGGTGGCACGGGCGGTGGCGACTCGTTGACGAAATCAAACTCTTCTGCGGCCGCCGCGCCCCCGCACGTCGTCGCCGCCACCAGCATCGTGCAGCTCAGCCTGCCCGCGCAGTCCCCCTCGTCACAGGTGTGTAACTACCAACAAAACATTCACTATTTACATAGTTAAGTCATCACTCAATGTATATAAACATGTATTTACTAATTTCAGGTGCAATCAGTTATTCAACCTAATCAACAGTCAGTGATACAAACAGCTTCTAATATACAATCTGTGCAGTTACCTAAAGGAAATGTTATACTTGTCAGTAAACCGAACTCAGTCATACACACAACTCAAGGACCACTACAAACATTACAGGTACTAGAACTACAAACATTTTATTATAATATTGAATTGAATCTGTTAGATAAGTGATGATACATTCTTATTGGACCACAGATTAAACCAGAACCCAATACATTAGTGAGCACACAGGGTCAGTCTTGCACCGATGACAGTTGTAGTGATGATGAGAGTCCAAAACGGAAGTACCGTGAGATGCTGACACGGCGCCCCTCTTACAGGAAGATACTCAATGATCTTGGAGGTGCGGAAATTGCAGGTGAGTTAACTTTCATAATTCAATGTTATATTTATTAATGTATATAGTACATTGAAATAAGACAGTTAAATATAAAGGTTGTGCTTAAATCTACGAATGTATATTGCAATTTTGATGATGTTATTTGGGAATAAACATTTACGTACAGAACTGTATTGTAGATAAAACAGCATGCACACCTGTAAATTAATCATATTTTATATATGGTAAAAACAATTGAAAAGTGTAAAACATTTAATGTTTTTCCTTAGTTTTAATGTAGAGTGATAAGAACTGGAATGTTATGTTATAACATAAAAGGTGCGCATTGAATGTTTACTATTATGACAAATAGCAGTTGACAATGATATTTTTGATATAACTATAAGATGTCATTTGACTATAATGTGGATGTGAGTACACATAAATATAATGGTGGAAGTACAAAGCATGCAAATAGGCAGGAGTATAAGTAGATGGTGATAATTGCAGACAATCGCATGGGCCCTAAACCGGGATGTGAGAGTGAAGTATCGCTGTCAGCTCCTTTGTCCTTTGCACCAGGTCAGTTCAATGTGCTGCCATCGACGCTGTGTGGACATTTGTGTCACTAACCTTTTGATTCATAACAACTATGTCACAACATTTATAACACTAGAAGTCACTTTCATATGTTTCATTTCATTTATGTACTTACCAAATCTCTGTTGCCATTTTAAAAGCATATGTCTATCTCATAACAAAAGTTTTATGTGCACAGAACAAGGAAAAGCTATGGGACTTAACAGATTTTGATTATTACTAAAATTATAAGTTTTATTTAAGTATAGACTAAGAAACTGTTTATATTTTACCTTCTCTTTAAAGTTATACAAATCAATTGCTTAAACTCTTTGATAAGGATTTTGATATTTCTGCTTAAATTATGATGCTTCGTAAAACATTTTAAAATGTAGATAAAGCAATGAATGTGTGTATATCCAGGTATGACATTAAATAATTATGACGCAATAAATATTCTAATAAAAGATAAATGGAATGAAAGAGTATTCCTGACCAACATGCTTGTATAGATATAAAAAGTGACAGTTGTGGCATGATTGTGCTGCATATATTTTTATTTGGTCCATTGCCCTATGATGTAGACAGTAGACTATTTACATCCTCTGCCGACCCCCTTGTGTTATGTATGCTGATAACATCAGCTAGGGAGCTCAAAATGTTTCACTTTTAAAACCCTTATTCTGGTTAACAGAGCAGTCTCTGGTCAATCATCAACATTAAAGTATAATTATAGAGAAATAGTCGCATTCGTCAATGAGCGTACTGAGTGTATAAATATAAATATTTGCCTCATAATTTTGTAATAAAATAATTTACTCAAACACAAATTCTGGTTGAAACTGTAGTAATTCTAAAGTTCCTTTGTTTTGCGACTTATTTTACCGGGACTGGGTGACGTCATCTTGATTACCTCATACTCGCTTACGTCATCCGTTGAGAATACGATGAAACATGCCTTCGGCGCGAGCGGCGGGTATATTTATATAAAATGAAATGTTATTAGTCACGCTTTAAATTCTTAATTCCTAGCTTATTTTTATAATATCGAACATTGTAGGAATGTGCTTCTTACATATCGATATGAGATGTTTGATGATGATGTTTCTTAACTTTATTCATTAGATCATTGATGGACACAGAAATTATGAAACAGGGAAAGTGCTTTGAGTGATGACCGACGCGCCTGGAGATTGGCTCTGACCCTTAGGTGTTAGGTTAGCATGGCAAGACCACAAAAAATGTATAGTTTATATTACTATTCTGTAATTTTAACTAGTATTACAATTAAAATAACTGTCCTGGGGAGCTTGATATGATTAAAAGCACAATCTTTATATTTATCACAAAACAAAGATGGAAATCCAGTTAAAAAGTCAAGTTATTTGATTCTTGATTCTCTTTTTCTTGTTTGGTAACCCATTTGTGTGAATAGTAATTCCAGCGGGCGCGCTGCAGACGGACAGCGGGCTGCACACGCTGGCGGTGTCGGGGGCGGCCGGCGGAGGCGCCATAGTACAGTACGCCACTAACCAAGATGGACAGTTTTATGTGCCGGGTTAGTATATAGTTTTGATTTCAAATTGAAATTCAACATTTTGGCATTTTAAAAATATTTGTAGGAGAAACGAACAAATCGCTCTATAATTTTAGGTCCCATGTTAGAAGACCAAACGCGCAAACGGGAGCTAAGGTTACTGAAAAATAGAGAAGCGGCCAGAGAATGTCGCCGTAAAAAAAAGGAATACATAAAATGTTTAGAGAATAGAGTGGCTGTACTGGAAAATCAAAACAAGGCATTAATAGAAGAACTGAAGTCCCTAAAAGAACTCTACTGCCAACAAAAAACTGAATGAGGCCCAGCCGGCTGACCAGGAGTGCCGCTGCCCGCCGGAGAGACTCAGGCACGTTGTCGTTGTGCTGCCTTTGCTGGTACCTGCTCCTTCCGTGTCACTTTTTATACACTTTTGAATAAACTCCTCAATTCATATAAAACAGTTATAAAACGTTATAAGTGCGCTGATGAGTGTCAAAAATTGTTTAGAAATCTCTTAGTTTTATATGAAAATTTTGTAAGTAGGCTAATTCTAAAGCGCAGTAATGCATGTGAGGCGTGAGGAGCCGCGGGCGTTAACGAGTGGCTTGTAACCTTCATACAGGGTGCCCGCGTGGGTCTCAATAAAAACTATGTATATTTTACTGTAAATAGAGAGATAACCATAAACAAACCACTTCTTTACATAAGAAAGGGTTTTAATTCAATTCAAATTTATTCTATATAAAAATTAATTTGGCAAATAGCTTGTGTTACTTTAACATTGTTATACTTTATATGTTAACTGTTTATATCTATGTTTATCTGCATGTTGTTGTTTTAAATATTTTTATTATTTCTCTAAGAACTAATGCTTTCTTTAGTGACATCGTGTTCATTATGTCGCCCATTCAAACACATATAAATGTCTCATATTGTTTTCTAATCTTATTTAATACTTATCATTGTATGTACCATTCCAAAATATACATAAGAAGAGCCGGTTCCAGAAAAAATAATGTTACGACATTTGTGCCATTTTCTATTTTGGTTAATTTTTATTTTTTTACTAAACAGTATTGTTTATACCGAAAGTTTGAATTTCCTTTTCATTATATTTAATATCGCTAGAATTAACATTGTTTTCTTATGTTCAAAGAAAAAAGTTTTTCGAAACCATGAATTTTCTGTTGGGATTTAGTGACATACAATTTTGTGATAGAACTTGTAGTTTCGTCACTATAATAATGTCGTTTTAAGCGTTAAATGCATGCAGCAGTACTTGGACAATGTGATATTATAATTTCATAATTAATTGCCGCCGCTGTCAATTTGACGACATATAAAATGGTAAAAGTTTACGTGTTCTTGTTTCAATGACTTACAAAGTTGCTTGAGTATTCACAACACTACTGAAAGTGTTTTGTAATGTGTAAGCCAAAGTTATTATTTAGTTATTTTTGTGCAATAGTTAATTGCATTGTATAATAAAGTTTTTCTTCAATGAAATTAAAATGTAAACAATCTGAGATGAAAATGATGTAAATTGTAAATAGTTCAGTAAAATAGTGTAAAAAATAAAAAATGAATTATTTTGTATATACACAATGTAATTTTAAAGTGGCTGATGTTGCATATCACCAACAATAACTCTCACTTCGACCTCTTTAGCTAATTATTGTTGACACTTGTACCAGACGCCATAACTTGTTTGACGTTCACAGATTATATTATTGTATTTTTTGTGGAAGGGTAATTTTAACTATCAGAGATATATTATGTAAGGTTTTATAAGAGAATGTATCGCGCGTCATGATAGATTAGCAACGTTAATAATGGTTTATTTTACAATATTTTTTGTAAAGGATATAGGAAATTTGATTATAGTTTGTGTATTCTGCGGTCCAATCTGTCATGGCGTGGGATTTTTATATTAATGATAAATTGTGGAAAGTGCCTTTCAATTTAGAATAAATAAATTTATACCAACATAGCTTTTTATGTTAACTTATGCTATTTATAAATATTAATAATATTAACTGTTTGATGTAAGGTGGTCTTCTTTCTTTTTTCAATTGTACAAGTTTTTTTTAAATTGCTGGGATCGAATCCATATTTTCAGATGCCATGTCCAGTTCCTAGCCACTGAGCCACCGGCGATCTTTTAGTTTTAAATATTTGTGTCTGCTCATACACTTGTCGGTGAATCAAGTAGCGCAAACCTAAGTCAGGGGTGACCAGGCCATTCTCAAACATACTTCCACTGTGGGTTGGTGAATTTTACACACATCCTTGAATCGAACCTAGGACATTTGATTTGAAGTCCACTGCTTAACCGCTGCGTCCCCGACGCTTTTAAATGAATCTTATATTATTTCATTTGAAATATAAGCCCGCACGGCCTCCTTCATAACGCGCTTTAAAAAAGTGTCAAAACATTTTCATGTATGTGAAGTAGCGCTTTCTTATCGGGCAGCGTTGCATTTAGAGCGTTGAGTGTACGAAACAAAGTCATTTAAAAGCGTTCGTATGAGGAAGAGCGTTAAAAAAGCGCCCGTGCGAATGCAAAATTTATTTTTATTAGAATTTTAATGTTTTCTTCAGAAAAAAAACTATGCAAATGAATTGACAACCTCCCCCTTTTCCTAGTGGAATAAAAGTAATTTGTTCACAGATTGTTAACTGACCACTGCTAGCCTAGAACAGAGATGGGATGGTACCACCGAATTTTCTCTGCAAGTGATGAGTGATTATTGGAAACGCTTTTCACTTGCGACCATAAAATCTAAATCCGACAGATTGTGATCTTGACTAGTTTCTAACAGAAATAGGTAATTAGGTACCCATTATTATCAAAACGCATTTATCAAAGTAATAAATATTTCGTGGTGATGCAGATACCATTGTGATAATATTAATACGCCCCATTCTTATTGTAAACTAACAAATTGAATTGTATGCCTCTAACATCGTTATAATGTACCTTGTACCTAAAAAAAGTGCAATTAAGAAATCAATGGGCGTGTTAGCAAGTAGGTGTACGTCCAGCCCATAGTTATGATATTTAGTGCATTTCCTATTTAAGTGCAAGAACAAGTTTATCATTGTAATGAACCAATACGAGAGATTTTATTTACCTTTCTGTTAACACGACAAACTTTTGAGACTCTCCTTTGCAAAGTAAACGGTCATCATGTTTAGGCCTAATTTCTAATTTTCCCTGGCAATCTGAATGTTTACAATCTTGAAGAGAGGAAAGTCTAAAAAAATCTCTTAGTTAAATAAATGCTCACTGTGTAAATGTTTCTTAAGGAACGACAAAATACCACAAGAGGGTATTGTCTTTTTACACATTTTTTACCGCGTCCGAAATAAAAGTTAAATATTATCAGTTCATGGAAAAAATATTCG
The DNA here is from genome assembly GCA_013186455.1 of Papilio dardanus tibullus. Classification (NCBI taxonomy): domain Eukaryota; kingdom Metazoa; phylum Arthropoda; class Insecta; order Lepidoptera; family Papilionidae; genus Papilio; species Papilio dardanus. The sequence goes on along the minus strand of QDHC01000144.1, from coordinate 1,186,139 downwards.
CGCCAATTTCGTCCAACAATTTGAATTGAAATAGTCAGAGTCCCAGAGATGAGAGACTTTTGATATCTTTTTCAAATAATCTTAATTCACCAATATTTGATATGCGAAAGTTTAGATGAATGAATGTTTGAAAGTATCTCGATGAACAGAACTGGCGCAGTTGTACAGAATAGTCTGGAAAAACACAGGCTACTTACAAAGATTATTTAAATCCGCATGCAACTAGCTATGTTCCAAGTTTAATTTATTAAGAACAAAAAATCGGGAATATGCAGTCACACCAGGATATCTGAATAGAACAGTACAGGCTACACCCATATTGACTAGACAGGAAAGGAATTGAAATTAAAACACATTTTCTAAGATGAGTGAATAAACAATAAATTTTTATTATATTTATGACATTGTATCTGACAAATTGTGTAATTCTATGTGAAAAATCACATGAAATATTTAAAGCAAACAAGTTTATTAGGCTGTTGATGATAACAGTAATTACACTGTTTTTTTGTTAATGTTTTTTTTTATATCTCATACTCACTAAATCAATAAAGTGCTGCAAAACTAATCAATCATCAAAGTTCTGTGACAACAGAAAGTTTGCTGCAAGATTTTCATTTTTTTCACAGGCAAAATATGCTTGAATAACCATATGTTCAGGAAAGCCTAGTGCCTTTAACCGTTCAATGGCCTCTCTATCTTGTGGTGAGACCTGGACAACACTTTGTGGTTGTTGCGGGACAGGGTTGTCCGCACCACTGTCTTCTACAGCAGCCCCGGCAGCAGGTGGGTTAACAGGTTCATTCAGCATTCTGACAAATGCTTGTTGGTGTTGACTGATTGCTTGCAGAAGAGCTGGATTTGTTTGTCCAATTTGTTGAAGAACTGTATTCAGCAAACTAGGATTTTGTTGGATTACAGCACGCATTTGTTGAAATTGTGGTTGATCTCGAAGAAATGCTAGAGGATCCTCTTCAGAACTTTCATCGGCCTCTTGTTCTTGTAGCAGCTCCTCTGGAATACCCGTGATTAAATATTCCACTGCGCGCTCCCGATTACTAAAGGATGCTCGCAACGCTTGTTCTACTTGCTGTCTATTGTAACCCATATCCATGATGCTTTGCACAGTTGATTCAAAATCGAGGTCGGCAGGTATGCCTGGCGCAGCAGGCTCAGCAGTACGTTCGGGCTCTGCCGCTGTCGGCGGCTGAGGAGTTTCTTCAGCGGTACTTTTCTCTTTACTATCTCCAACTACAGTCGAAGCAGCACATTCCCCCGCCTCGGGAGTTGAAGTCGACGACGCCTGTGTTTCGCTTGGTTTCGGTTTAGTAACCATAATGACAATGAATTTCTTTTCATCTATATTATATGTACTTATCTTATTGTCATCGAGCAAAATCTTTCCCGCATAAATAAGTCTTTGATAGTCCGCTGCATAGTCTTTACCTTTTTCCACTTCAATTTTAAGTTTTAGTGATTTGACAGTTTCCTCAGGATCTATTTCTATTTGAAAAGATAGTTGTTGCAATGTTTTTAAAGTCACCAACATATTGTTGCTGTTATTGCTTGTAAAATGAATCCGCAGATATTTGATCTGACTCGACAAAATTAACCAGTAAACATAACCTCCTTGCCAAGATCACCTTTTTTTTTTTTTTTGAGATTTTATGGCCTGGTAACAAAGACCTTTAAGCCAAATCACCTTTTTTAAATGTCATCAATGAATCGGATATTACATTTACATACACAGTCTCATATTTGGTTTTATTCATCATTTAATTTTTATCTACTATAATTTTTATAATAGTTAAAAACAAATACGATCTAAAATATAACAATAAAAAATAAGAGAAACACGATCAGCTAAAATAAAATTAAACTTAGCTAATAAAAATTAAAATCGATATTATTTTATTACTACTTGAATCACTCATCTAAGTCACAGAAAAAAATTATAGTATATTGCAAAGAGGTATTATACCAAGGAATTTCCATACTATAACGTCCTTGTATTATACATAGAGGGAGCACTCCATACTAATTTGACGTTAAAAAGCGTGCCAAGAAAGAAATTATTAAAAAAAATAAAACTTGCCAGTATCATGAAAAAAATTCCCAAGTTTGGGAAATTGTGTGTGTTTTTTTAATGTTATAATAAACAGTAGAATAAACTAAAACATTCATTAAAACGTTAATTATCGTTTTTAGTTATTATTATTTTATTTAAAACAATTTAAATCCAAACAATTTTTAACAAAGACTATTTTTGTTTTATGGTTGTTATACATTTTTAATTTTAATTAGCGTTTTAAAAATGTCTCTTTTAATTACAATATTAAACTTTAGGAAATACTACGAAATAAAATTTAAATTTGAGAAAAGAGGTTACATTCGGTTGACTTTTTATGTCGGCAAATGTAATTTAGAGGTTAACACTAGGGGAAATCTCCCTACGTTTGACCTCCGGAGGTCAAAGAAAATGCCTCACTTTTAGGCTTAGAGTGTTCCATCTACAGTATAATATATCTTTGGTATATTGTATATAGTTGTATTGAAAAGGAATCACAAAGGCTAGGTTCAAACAAAAATGAGGGATAGTAAGGTTAACTAATCCCTAATGAGTTCCCCCGCGGTGTTCCTCCGTCTCCTTGCCGGACCGTGGAGTCCATTATTAGTATATCCACGGCCCGGCTAGGTTGGCCCCTTGGTAGGGGCCCGACGCGTGTAGGGAAGGGGCTTCAATAGAAAGCCCCTTCCCTCTCCTCAAATGATTCCTAATGAGTTGAGAAAAGTTATTAAGAAAGTCGTATTTCGTATATTGACTATTACTACTAATATTCAAAAAATAGACACCTGTAGATTTTTTCTTTTTCGGCTATGTCGATGACTTGGTATTGTAAGGGTTTGGCTTCACTTATTGAACGCTATTGAGTAGTAGTAGTAGTATCAATCAATAAAAGACTTTCCACGATATGCCTTAGCCGTACGCTGGAGTATTTTGGTCACGTGGCTAGGCGATCCCCCGAAAATCTAGAAAATCTCGCGATTACGGGTAAAATAGAGGGGAAGAGACCCAGAGGGCGCCGCCCTATGCGCTGGACTGACCAAATATGCACCGCGCTCGACACCCTTATGCATAGCGCCATCCACAAAGCTAAAAACCGAGAAGCATGGAAAAACACCATTAGAGAAATGATCAGGAGAGGTCGCGACCCTCAGGAATGAGGAGACGATGCAGAGAGAGAGAGAGATAGAGTAGACCAGACATTCGCTTTACTGCTCGTCCGTATGGCTGGGTGATGTGATGGCGCCAGTGGCTTCGAGAAGTCCGACAAATATGCCTTTCCAAAACTTAAAATAATATTATATTTTTAACAACTAAAAGGGCAAGTGCAAATAAAAATGCGACATAAAAGTTTCAACTGTAATAGAAATAAATTAAACAAGTTTAGTTGATTACGCATTACATTTTTGATTAATTATAGTTTTACATAAATGTTTTTTGGCATTTATTGTACCAAGTTTTGGGTACTGCCTTCATAACATCCTTCAATTTGATTATTACAAAAGCTGCTACGTCAACAATCGATAATTCGTTTTTGTAGATCCACCCTTTACATTGTGAAAATATTTGGGAAATAATCGTGTCCAACTGTCTTCCTGACGTCTTTTCTAATAAATGGCATTGATCAAGCAAATTGTCTACATAGTAGTCAGTTTGATCATATTGTACAACAGCTGGGTACAGTGAACACAGGAAGCGCAGAATGTTCACAACGCCCAGCAGAGGCACGGCCAGTGGAGACATCCTCAGCTCTGCCCACCCTGAAACTGTGAATACCCTTAAGTGCTCAACTTAAAAATTGATTACTGAGATTTTCAGATTCTGATGCATATAGTAGTGGTGTGGGTGGTACAACATACAATTTTGCAGGTTTTGTTCTTTTGTGCTTTTATTTTTTTGAAAAAAGAAAATCCTAATATTAAACCTTTTACCTTATGTAGCTATATTAACTCACCTTTCTTAAATATCAATCTCAATTTGGTTCTTTTCATCAACTCACTGGGATTTATCTCATTTGGGTTTAAATCATTAGATCTCAAATCTAACTTATTTTTAAAAAAGTGTTTTATTTTCAAATTGTCTTCTGTTGATACTGATGAATGAATATGCCATGTTATATGTAAGTTGGGACTTTTTTTAAGAAATAATCCAAGGAAACTTGGTAATATCTTAGGATCAAGTACTATCACAATTTCTTCAGGTGCTGTTATCTGCAAAGTTATAATTACTCCTGTACCATCTATTTTCCTGGCTGGCATTGTGGAATGTGTCAATAACCATCCATTTACTTACTATTGCAACAAATCCTTGTTTGTTTTAATTTACCACAAACTTAATATTACACATTTAAATATTATAGTTGTGGAACTATAACTTCATAGGGTATCACCACATTGGTAGAAATTGGCACTTAACTATCAAAGGTATTTAATAAATAAGAATTACCAGTTCAGCATTCCCAGGAGCAATATTAGGCTTGACATCCAATTTGCACAAACTACTGATTGTTTTAATTCTATCATAAAGTACATCCAACTTTTGCAACAACAGAGTTTGTCGTTGTTCTAATTCTATCATATTTTCGTTGGGTGATTTCTGGAAAAGAAAATAATTTAAATTCAAATTAAAGGAAAGACTACACAATAATCATCAATATATATATAAGTATATCATAAGTTAACTATTATTATCTCATACAAATATATATTATAATATGATCTTATATTTATTTAACTAACTAGTGGAAATATTGAAATAAACCTTAAGAAACCTCATAACCTGGTCACTGATATTAAGTTCGACTTCATCGATTTTCAAGTCATGATTTGGATTTTTTAAATAATACATGCACTGTGGTAACATTATATTATCCTCCATGGGAACAATCGATTTCATGTGATACATTTTTATTTAATACTACGCAGAGACCAATTGGAGATCCACCTAAGATACAGAATTAATTTCTCTGTGAAATCCAGAAACTCAATCCTTTGTGGGGGCACGTCGATCGCCTTTAACATAGATTTAAGAACCAGATATCACATTGAATATATCATAATGACAGCGACTGAGACACATTTATTCCAAGTATGCGTAACGTGACAAAGACAGTGACATGGATCTTCGGTCCCTTTCGCCGTTTGCGATTGTGTTTGCCTGGGTCCACAAATCGGACCAGTAACTAATGTGACGTATTAAATAGAATTGTGGCTCTCGAAGTATATTAATATCGGTGAAATAACTTTTCATACGTCCCAAGCTAATGCCAAAGACTTGATATATTTTTTTACTTGTGATTAGATGTTGTGTGGAGGTTTGAAATCTTTATTACCCTACGGTTTCATTAGACCGATGTCACGCAAAAATGGGCCTTACCCCGAAGCAGATTCACCGTTTTTTCCGCGAACTCGTTTTTTTTTTTTGAGATTTTATGGCCTGGTACGCGAACTCGGTCTAATTAAGCCATAGGGTTAAAAAAAGTGTTAATGTGTGTAAATGCAATAAAACGTACAGTAAAATCCGTGCCGCATAAGAAATTATAAAAAATGAAATCTTTGCCAGTATCATAACATTTTCCCAAGTTTAGCAAAATGTGTGTTTTTTTAATTATTAAAATAAACAATAGAATAAACTAAAACATTAATTAAAATGTTAATTATCGTTTTCATTATCGACTTTTTTGTTTTGCGATTGTTATAAATGTTTAATTAGTGTTTTAAAAATGTCTCGATTAATTACAATATTAAACTTTAGTAAATACTATGAATATAAAAAATGCGAAAAGAGATGTGTGATGTGATTTTTTTGACCATCTAGCGCACACGCTATTCTCAGTTCTATTCTTTTCTTTTTCTACTTTTCAAAAATTAATCTCGTATCCATTCCATGTACGACATCTATGATTTCATGCTATAGTAGTTTGTGCAACATTACAATGTTGGTATGCTTTTTCCGCTTTGTTTAGCATTCTATTGGGTCTCTTACCTATTTTTTTGGCACAATAGTTCTGAATTATGAACGATTAATGAAAGCTTTTTTAAAGTGTAATTCATTTAACCTAAACCTGAAATAAGAAGTTATGTGATCATTAAAGTAGTAGGCTTTATTTTGACATTTTGTACAGCAAAAAGAAAATGGCTGCCGACGACGCAGATCCAAACTTGTAGTTTTTATCCTAGACAACTGACAAGTGATTGGTGCCATTGATACTTATTACGTATGCTTTTATTTGTTCAGTAATTATCGATTGACTAAAACAATACTTGTGAAGATACTCCCAGATCGCTCCATTGGAATTACATTCAATAATCCACAAGCTTCAAAAACGACATGGCGGACTGATAATTGACCAATGGGAAGACAGCTTCGAGCGTTTCAGAATTTCATGTACCTATTCACATTTCGCGTCATTTGATTTTGGTGCCTTCTTTCTTTGATAAAATTTGAGTAATACTTGTCGGTTATCATTGAACTGCCTTGTATTCATTATTTGTGAAAAAAATTGTGTGAATTGTGTTATAAAAGTTATGACATTCAGTTTATAGTACGCATCTCAAGCGGCTGGGACCATGAATGCGATAGATTTAAGATGAATATAAATACAATTAGATACATGGTTTTGTTTTTGTAAACAAGGATGTGTTTGCAATACACGTGCAAAAAAGTTGATAATTGACAGTTGATAGTAATGATGTCGGGAAGGGGGGCAAAAAAACGCGGGAGGCCCCCAAAATCAGCTAGTTTTGAAAAAAATAGGAAATTTCAAATACATTTATTGAAAAAGCCAAAATATTTACAAAATCAAAATATTGGATCTGGGTCTGTTGTGAGTACTCCGTCGGCTTCCAGGGCGTCCTCTCCTCAAGGTAGCGATATCAGTAGACGTAGTACAAGAAAACAAAGAGGTGGAAAAACACATAAGAGTAAAAGAGGCGGTTTATCAAATTCGTATTCGCGGAGAGGATACAATCCTCAAGCAGCAGAATATCACGAATCAGAATATCATTATGGATCCGATTTCGGAGACGAGTTCAGTGACCGATCGGAGCCGGAAGAGGACCGCGCCAGCGACAGTTCGGAGGGGAGTATCGCGGCTGACGGCGCTGCCAGTGATAGCGACTTCTCTGTTACCAGCTCTAGTTCCACAGGTGGTACTTCCCGAAAAGTTAATAGCAATTTAATTCGACCTCCCAGCCCTGACCCTCTGTGGCTACAAGAAGAAAGAAAAATCCCTCCACTGGAACTGCCTTCTTCCTCTGAGGATCTAATTATTCCTCATAATTTAGTGCTGCAAGTGGTTGGTATATATGAAGTGCTGCGTCACTTCAGACATCTTGTTAGACTGTCTCCATTTCGGTTAGAAGATTTGTGTGCAGCTGTAAGCTGTGAGGATCAGAGTAACCTTCTCATAGAAATGCATATAATGTTGTTGAAGGCCTTATTACGGGAGGAGGATGCACAGCAAACACATTTTGGTCCTTTAGATCATAAAGATAGTGTAAATATTACATTGTTTCTATTGGATGTGATGACCTGGCCTGAAGTCCTAAGAGTGTACGTTGAAAGTGATAAGTCATTTGACCCAAATGTGGCAAAGATTTTAAATTCCTGTGAATATCCGTTCACAAGTGTGGAAGAGCGTGTCGATGTACTGCAGTTCTTGTGCAATCAATTTCTAATTACAAACCCTGTTCGAGATGACCTCATAAGTGAAGGTTAGTATCAGAAAATTGTAAATTCTTTGAATACTAAATTCATTAAACATTTTTATAGATATAATATATTCTTCCTCATTTACTTATTTCTAACTAGTTTATATTTTATCATGTTATACGTAAGCCTCACTACAAATTACTTATAAAAGATATATTAGTACCACTGCTACATTAAAAAGTGCCCGAATACTGTGCTTTGATTTTGGATGGTGAAATACTCTTTACCATGAAGGAAATCATAACAAAATATGTTTATGACTAAATTACTGACTATACATTTAGCAGTTAGATTCTAACTGAAGACAGAAAGATAATTTGGTATCAGCATAAGTAAAAATATTTAAAGTATTATTGAATTTCAATTGTTATGACTTATTTTAATGCATAGACTTGGCTTGCCTTAAAAAAGAAATTTTTTGCATCATTTTTTATCTAAAATCATGTATCTATAATTTTTAGTTTGTTTAAGATACATATTTCATCACAGGTCCTGTTCTTTATGATGACCACTGTCGAGTTTGCCATCGCCTTGGAGATTTGTTGTGCTGCGAGACTTGTCCTGCAGTGTTTCATCTGGAATGTGTGGACCCTCCACTTGTTAATGTGCCTTCGGAGGACTGGCAGTGTGCTTTGTGTAAACAACATAAGACTGTGGGTGTAACCGACTGTCTCCCCGATGCAGAAAAACAGGGTCTACTATGCCGTCATGAACACCTGGGATTTGATAGGCATGGCAGAAAATATTGGTTTATAGCGAGGCGCATATTCATGTAAGTAACTTGGCTTTCTTATTGATACTCAATAATTTATATGTTGGACCATATGTGTTAGACAGTGTTAGTAAAAGTTAAGTTGTAAACTAGAATATTTATTGTTTCAGAGAGGCTGAAAATGGTGATGTCTGGTACTATTCAACTTCACAACAATTTCAAGAATTCTTTCAAAGATTAGATGAAGATGAAATGGAAGCACCACTCGTGAGAGAGCTAATAGAAATGAAGGATGAAATTATTAGGCAAATGGATATAACTGAAAAACTAACAAATCAAGCAAAAGGGAGCAGAAAGTCATACCTGGAGGTGGAAAACGCTAGTTTAATTAAAGAGAGAAATTCAAGAAAAGAACAAAAACAGAATGAACTTAGTAATCATGACCTAAGAATAGATGATAGTAAAGATGACAATGAAATGTCTTTAGATGCTGATAGTGATGTAGTCAATGAGGTTACCATCACAAGTGATGATTTACCAAAAGAAGACAGTGATGGATATCAAGATTTTGATGATGAAGATAGTAAAAGACAAAGAAACAATCAACACAATAAAACTAAATTATCAATGCAAAAGAAAAGTGATGAAGGTAATTTTTTACTGAATTTAATCATGCAATAGTTTTACAGTTACAGTTATATTACAGTATATATGATGATGATGTTCACAGCTTATATTATATAGTCATATTGTGTTCCAGGGTCTGAACGGCTAACAAGATTGAAATCTAATCAAATTTCGAATGGAACATATCTCTTCAAATTGGGAAATGAGAATTTATTCAAATCCTATATCAACCAGTACACTTGCAACCCTCTAGCATTGAACAAACCACAACGAAATGAAGAAAGAGACAAGAAGAGATACATTTCCCACAAGTTCTCCCTGTCATCGGGTCAAGACTTCAAATGGATTGGTTTACTCAATGGTATGTTGACAAATAGTTCCTTTTTTTAATTTAAATAAATTGACAATTATTATCACAATGTTGTCGTTTTCAGCTACTAAACCCTTGTTGGTGGCAACTTTAAGACAAACACTACTGAATTTAGAGTCCAATATAGTTTTACAATTCATGCATCCAAACTGGTCCCTGCTGAGGAAGCCTTGGGTGCAAGCGGTGCAGCTGTGCCAAGCACCGAGAGATTTTGCGAGAGCTCTTTGTGTCTTACAGGTAAACATTATTTAACTTTTAATCTGTGCATCTTGGCTATACTCAGTCTAATGTGTATAAAAATAAATATTGTTTGTCAGGCTTGCATCAAGAGCGTGGCGTGGATGCAGGCCTGGCACGAGCAGCTGGGGCATGTGAGGTTGATAAGAACCACAGCGGCCGAGCGAGAGGAACGCAAGAAGTTGGACAAAAGAGAAAAAAAGGAGAGAGACGAGGAAGAAGAAAGATACCGAACTGCATACAATTTTGTAAAATACTCATTAGGGCTACGACAACAGGTGACTTTACACTTTTTCTACTCATTTTACAATAAGAGCCAATTACTAACAATATGAACAATGCATAAGTATTTTGACTTTTGATTAAAAGTGAGAATTGCATATTGTTATGATTTAAGGTATGGAAACAAAAAGGAGAAGAATACAGAATTCATGGCCAGTGGGGCTGGTTGTGGAATTCATCAACAAGGAAATTTAAGAAACACAATGCAAATCCCAAGTTAACTCTGCTCAGTGGTCCTGCTAAAGTGGCCGTGAGAGTCAGGGAAGGGAATACCATAAAGGTATTAGCAGTTGAACCAAAAACCTATGAATACCTTACGTCTGATGCAACCGATGAAGATGTTCTACTAAAATGTGAGTTTCATTTTCTTATACAAAAAAGATTTTTCGTATCTATTTTTGATGGGATACAAATACTGACTTGATTCAAGAGAATTTATTTTATTGAAACATCTTCTCAATTCATATTTTTTTTTCGTACTTATGCTTTCTTAGGTTAATATATGGAAACATTTATTTATATCGTTTTGCAGTACCGCCTTCGATGCGCAACATGAAGCTCGAAAATGATTGTGATGACTTTGAAGAAATAGACGTGGAGAAAGCTTTGAGTTCTTCAACCCGACGGTATTACCCTAAAATCGGTAGAAAATCTAAATTAGATGATTTCCTTGCGAGGCGGACATATTTGAAATTCATGGAAGAGAAGAAATTAAATAATTTACTTGCCAATATAAAGAAAGAAGAGGAATTAGATGTAAAGTGTGAAGAAGAGAAAAATATAGATGTGGAATGTGAAGATACCGAGATAGAGCCGACATCGTTGTGCGGCCCCGCCGCGGCCTGCCGCCCGCGCACCGCCGCCGCGCTGCGCGACCACTACCGCGAGCTCGCCCGCCTCACCACACACTACAAGTGTTATTCTCCCGGATGTAGCAAACTCCAAACTTCACTTAAAACTGTTGATTTTAAAGTTAATTGCTATTCTCCTCTTTGTATCGAAAAAGGGAAGCTATTGAACGAACTTGTATCAGTATTAAAAGACGGGACTGTTAACTCGACACATCTACTTAATTCAAATGAAAACAATAAAATGTCAATTTTAGAACAATACCTTTCAGGAAAAAGTTCAAATTCCAAAGAGAATATTTTAACAGATTTACTCTCTGCTGTGGCATGCGCGCAAGAGTGTGACAACAAAAGTACCGACTGCTTCGTAAAAAGAAAATCCAACGACGGCGCCGACGGCATCAAGCTCGAGAAGACGGACCACGATCCATCCCTGTGTGTTATAAAGTCTGAGAGCACCTTAGAGGAAGAAGCCGTGCCCGCCGTCGGGAACGAAATGGACATCGACATTACCTCTAACAGTTTTGAAGAAGGCGACGTCGAAATTGGCCCTTTAAAAGAACTAACCGATGGAGAAAACCTCGAACACCAAAATGATGATGGTGTTGATGAGAATAAACCTCGACCTCCTATACCCAAGCTAAAAATAACGCGCGGAAGATCCAGTAAATCTAGTAATATGGTGACGTTGGGGACGCCTGCAAGTAATCCGCGAGATTCATCTTCCGGATGCTCGGCTACGCCAAATAAAAAAGACGATAAACCGAAGTACAGGGCGACTGTTAATAGGCGATTCGGTTTCACGAGGACGATGAAAAAAGAAGACAAGACTATAAAAGAGGAAAAGGTCGATGGAGTAGTTAGAGTATACTCTACTACAAACCCCCAAGGAAAAGTCTACCTTAAAAGAGTACAGACATCAGCTATAGAAAAGAAAAAGAAAAGAACGCCCGTAAAATATCCCCTGTGTTCGTCATTCCATACGAAAAGCAAAGCTAAAACTATAATGGTTTTACCCCATCACGAGTTACGGAAGCTGTGCAGACAATCCGGCCTGAGCTCGGTGTCGGGTTTCAGCCACAGCGCCAAGCCTAACCAGGCCGTGTGGCCGTACCCCTGCGCGCGGCCGCTGTTCAAGACGTGCTGGCTCTACCGCACCGTCAACCTGCAGTGGCTGGCCAGCGCCGCGCTGCAGCTGCGCGTCATGTGGGCCTGCCTGCGCTGGGACGACATGGCCGCCAAGCCGGCCACGGCCGACGGCAAGCACCAGCTCACGACGGACACCGAAATAGTTTCGTTAGAGTTGTTGAAACACCGACATATCGGTCAATTTTCGGAGCGAACCCAATATCTTCGTCGAAAAGTCGTTATACCTCTCGAACTACCTAAAACGGTTCGCGAAGTCACGTCAATACGGAGTGGATTGAGGAAACGTAAACGCGCGGAGTCCCCGCAGAACACGGAACCACAAGTAAGTTGTGCTTTATATTATAAAAACATATCTTATAAACTTTGTTATTAAACATATTCCATTACTTAATTTATAAAGGTATCTGAGGAATGGGTGGATGAAGACAAACTAGAACTGTGGGAGGTTCGTCAATACGGGGAGCGCGCAGACCGCGCGACGCCCGTCACGCGGCAGGCCACCGGCAAGCTGCCCGCGCGGAGCGCCGCGCCCGCGCCGCCCAACGCCGCCGACCTCAAGGACAAGATGGAGCAGCAGTTGCGCGATCAACGGGTCGCTCATCAACAGAAGAGGGCTTTAGAAATGTCACAAGGTCTGTTGAAACACAGCATGTAATAATATCTACAACACAGTGTATGTTTTTACTTAATTTTAATTAATTAATTTGTTTTTAGATAAATTAAAGACACCGAACCAAAATTCTGGAAAAAGTACATTAACATCCTTGTTGACTACAAATGCCACAACACCAACCGGCCAGAAAACAGTCATCGGCACGAGAAGAATTATAATGACCAAAGGTGCGGACGGTACCACCCGAGTGATCAGCCAGCCCGTATCAGGTGTGACTAAAACATTGGCCTCGGGCGATGCCTCGAAACCTTCTCCGAATACTCCAAAAGATGGGCCACAAAAAGTTCAAATAATCCGAGCTCCCGACGGCAAGTTGACCGTCCGAGGTCTGTTAGCAGGCCAGCAGTTGATACAACTACCGGATGGTAAATTGCACGTCGTAATGGCAGGACAACAAGGAGTGACGGGACAGCTGGTGGCGACATCGTCTATGACAAAGACTACGGAACCCGACTCGACTAAAGACATTTCAGACAAGGTACCCATTGCACCGAAAACCAGCACGGAAGAAACGAAAACGCCCATTGCGCCTCGCATAGTGACACAACCTACGCAGGTTCAACAGAGTATCGTGCAGGGCGGCAGACAAATAGTGATGCAGGCAGGGCAGCAGGTGGTGGTGCCCTCGCAGCAGCTGGTCGTGCAGCCCGCGCAGCAGATGGTGGTGCAGGCGGGCGCGCGGCCGGCCATGCAGACTGTGCTGGTGCAGGGGCAGATCGTGCAGCGGCCGCCGCGCCCGCAGCCGCCACCGACGCCGCGCGTGCGCCCCTCCACGCAACAGATAGTCGTCAACAACCCGGTCCTGGTGCAGCAAATCGCCGCCGGCAAGATACAGCTGGCGACCGTTAACGGTCAGCAAGTGCTCATCCGTCCCACGGGAAAC
>QDHC01000144.1:1019484-1163153 GCA_013186455.1 Papilio dardanus tibullus | reverse complement strand
GGCCGGCGTGCCCCCCGGCCCCGCGCCCTGCGCGTTCACCGCGCACACGCTGATCTCGTAGTTGCGGTCCACCGCCAGCTCCGTCAGCACCACCTCCTCACTCTGATACAAAAACATATGTTATAGTAGGGTAATACGTAAAATGCTTATATAAGCGACCAGGTGGCTGATGGGTCTAATAAGATATAATAGAATAAGTTTACTTTGATGCCGGGCACGTCCTGCTTCATGGTGTGCTGCAGCGAGGTGGGGAAGTCGGTGAGCGGTTGGTAGGAGACGCGGTAGCCGCCGTGCGCCGTGTCGCCGCTCCAGTGCGCGTCCGCCAGCGGCGCCCACTGCACGCGCACGCTGCTCGGCGTGATCGGCACCACGCGCAGCTGCTCCACCGCCTTGCTCGGCGCTGACACACACAACACAACATTACTATTACAGGACAATTTACAAGTACCCAATAGTCAAAGTTATCAACAGCATTATGTATATGTCTTTACTGAGGCAGTAGTCTTTGTGTGTGAGGTACCTGCGGGCAGCGTGCGCACCATCTCTGTGGCGTTGCTGTAGCGGCTGGGGCCGATGTCGTTGGTGGCGCGGATGCGGAACTGGTAGCCGGTGTAGGGCTTGAGGCCGTCCACCGTGTACGAGCTCGCGAACGGGTCCACGCGCTCCGGCAGCGTCTGCCAGGTGCCGCCCTCCTCCTTCTGCTGCACCGTGTAGTACCTATAGTACAACATATCAATATTTTTTTGTCATAGGTAGCTTTGATAAGAGGGTCATTGTTAGCGGGCCCTACCTTGACAATGTTGGCTACAGTCAGTCAGTATTGTTTATAATGTACCTGAGTGGGGCGTATCCGTCGTCGCCGGGTGTCCAGGAGAAGGTGATGTGGTGCGGCTGCAGCAGCGAGCGCTGCAGGTTGGGGCGCGCGGGGGGCGCGGGCGCGGCGCGGTTGGCGGTGGTGAGCACGAGCGCGCGCGCGGTGCCGCCCCAGCCCAGCCGCGTCTGCGCCGTCACTGAGAACAGGTAGTACCGCTCCTGCAGCAGCTCTGTTGCCCTGCAATGTAACAAAATAGTTCTGTAATGTAATAAACAATACGATTGGATTTATAAATAAAAAGTTAGAAGAAAATAGAACAAGGCAATGTCGTGGTGATTACCTGAATGTCCTGTCCGAGGGTAGGAATTCCTTAGAGAACATGTGCTGCGTGGAGCTGTTGAGGTGGTAGGTGACCTTGTAGGCGAGGATCTCGCCGTTGGGGTCCTCCGGCACGTCCCAGATGATGCGCGCCATCGTAAACGTCACGTCCGGGAACGACACGTTCGACGGCGGACCCGGCGCTAAAGAAAATACATTTATTTTAATCAACGTAAAAAAACCCTAAACGACAAACAAAATATATTTTATTTTTCAAAATAAATAACGAATATCAAAAACAAAGCGTGCCACTTACTGTCTTCGAAGGTCCTGACGGTGACGGGCGGGTCACTAAGAGCGCCGTCCCCGAGCCTGGTGTAGCCCAGCACCTGTATCTGGTAGACGACGTACTTCCTCAGCTCGGTGAGGGTGACCGTGTGCGTCAGGTTGGAGGGTATCGCCTGGCACTCCACGCGGTGCTCGGGGCGCGGCGGCGGCGCCACCGCCGCGTAGCACACCTTGTACCCTTCTATCAGACCGTTCTGCTCTTGTACGGGGATGTCGCCCCACAGCACCACCACCGTTGTCGACGACGTGGCGTTCGCTGACACCTTACTGGGACCAGATGAGGGCACTGAAAATACAAATATACAAGTTATATAATGGGACTATTCAGTCGATGTAGATTCTTTGACCACAATTAATTTCGAATCTACTAGCATCTTTATCCATTTGCTTTGAATATAATCGATCGAAGGATCACAACAGCAGAAAAAAACATTTGATCTATCGTTTACCAGACGTACTTCCGATGATGGATCGATTGGTTTGTGGCGTGTATACATACCGGCCTCCCTGGTGCGCTCGAGCGCGGGGGGGCTGTGCGCGGAGACGCCGACCTCGTTGAGCGCGGTCATGCGCACCTCGTACAGCGCCCACTCGTGCAGGCCCGCCAGCACGTGCGAGTTGGCCGTGTGGTCCTCGATGACGCAGTGCAGCGTCTCCTCGTCGCCGCTGCGCTTGTACGTTATGTTGTACCCCTTCGGGTTGCCGTACCACTCGCTCTGCTGGAGCGGCTGCAATCATACAAATAACTAAGCTTTTTTGTGCACAAATGTTCATATTTGAATTAAAACTCTTTAAACGCTGTTGATATTTATTGATATACAAATAAAATATTTAAAAGTGTCCATATACTCACAATCCACCTGACTCTGAGGTTGTTGGCGCTGACTGCGCGCACGGTGACGTTGCGCGGCGGGTGGCGCGGCGGCGCCTGTATCGTCTGGAACTCCTTGCAGGGCTCGGAGGGCGGCGAGGAGCCCACCACGTTGCTGGCCACCAGCCGCAGACGGTACGTGGTGAAGGGCACCAAGCCCGTCACCAGGATGGACTGAGCGTCCGGATCGCTCACCTCGTAGATTGTCACCCATGATGTGTTGCGAGCGGTCTGCGCCTGTTAATAAGAATTTTACTTGAAATTTTTAATGGTTTAACGAATTTTCTATTTAAGGGTACTTGAAGAATACAAAATATGCTAAAGATTTCGAGTCTTTATAACCCTTGTCGGTAAAAGTTTTCTTATATAATTTGATTAAATATGTCTAGGTTACCTGTACTGTCCATAGTGATATGGAGGAGTTGCCGTCGAAGCCGGGCGTGAACTGCAGCAGGACGGAGTGCGCGGCGATGTTGGAGAGGGCGAGGGCGCGCGGCGCCGCGGGCAGCTCGGGCTCCACGCCGGACTGCAGGCCCGCGCCGCGCGCCGCGCCCTCGCCCACGCCGCTCAGCGCGCTCACAGACACCACGTACTGTGTACTCGCCTAACACACCATTTTATTACAATTAAACTAATTTTATTGAGGAATTTTCTACTTTTATTGTACTCCTGGACACAAATTGACAGACTTTTGTTGAAAAACTCAAAAATAAACACGTAGTTAAGCATTACTATATGTTGACATATACGAAGTAGAAATCAATCTTTGGTTGCGAATGAACAAAGGACTTTAATTTGAACACATAAGACTCTGTATATTATATACCCTTTACAATTGTTACCTGTAGATGCTCCACTCGTATGCTCGTGATATTGGGTGGTAATAGTTCTTCCTTGTAAGTGTCGTTGTTGTCTTTGATTTGGTACGAGAGCTTGTAGCCGAGGAGGACGCCGTTGGCCTTCTTCGGCGGAGACCAGGACACGCGCACCGCGCGATCCGATATGTCGTCGAATTGTAAACTGCCCACTTCATCCGGAACTGCAATATTAAATATTGTTTGCATACAAATAGAATAACAGTTAACTTATATAGTTTATGCGGAGATAATTAAACGTTGTTTTTTATTTTTTCCCGGATAAAAGAATCAAAAAAAAAACATACAGACGAATTGAGAAGCTCCTTCTTTTTAAAGTTAGTAAAAAAAACTGTTTTTAATAATTCATTATAACAAATATCTTACTGTCTTCCTTAGTCCTGACTAGAACATAATCGCTCTTGGGTCCATCTCCAGGTTCCGTGAAGCAGAGCACGGAGATGTTGTATTCAGTGAACTTGTCGAGGCCGCTGAGCGTGGCGGCCTGCTGCGTCAGCGGGTCCAGCAGGTTGGGCGGGATGCTCACTATCCTCTGCTCCACGTTGCCCTGCTCGCCAGCATCCCAGCGCCACGCTTGGATTTTGTAACCCTAACACAAGTTATTTTAAACTGTTATACTTAGAATTTACTAAGTAAAACCTTTTGTGGAGATTTAGTATGGGAAATGTCAAAAAAGACAGTGCGGTAGTGTTTACCTAAATTGTATAACACAACGATTAAAAACTGATTGATTTCTAGTTAACAAGTCATCTAATAAAAACTTTGATTTGTCTTTTGTTTTTATTTTTAATTTATCATATTAAATGGTTTCTTACCTGATTAATTCCATTTATCTTCTGCGGGTTGGGCGGTGTCCACCACACCGTTATTGCGGTGGAATTGAATGGTTCGCAGCGCACGTTGTCGGGCGCCGCTTCAGGGACGCCCTCTTTGGTTTTTATCGTGTAACTATCGGAAAACACGCCAACTCCCTTGTCATTGTACGCAGCTATTTGTACATTATAATCCTTCCACGTGATCAGATCTTGTATTAAATAGTTTCTTTGTGCTTCATTAGTGATGTTTTGGTACGTCCAGGGACTATTGTCGTAGCCTCGCAGGCGATATCTGATGACGTAACCCAGGATATGCCCGTTTCTATGTTCTTCGAGTGGGGGTTGCCATTGTGTTATGATTTCTGATGAGGATCTTGCCGATCCCATAAAGCCCAGTGGCGGACCCGACGGTGCTGTGAACGTGCGAATTTGCACTTAAATTAATGTTATAACCAATTATTTAAAGGTGAATATTTCGTGATACAATTTGTAATAATATTAAAACCTAAATACAAAGTTATAAGTACTAATCATGCAAGGGATGCGCACAAGGCAATTCGTAGCTTATGTACTGGAAATATAAATTGATAGTACATTTGATTGATAAATAGTAAAAAGGCATGACAAATTGAAGCGTTACATGCAGACAGACGTCACAATATATAGATGCGGCCGAGTACATTAGACATAACCTAAAGGCGAGAGAAAATATACTTTGACTGTAACATCCCATACCTTGGCAGCATATTATGTCACCGGCTGCATGATTATAAAACAACCAATTTATTCTCAATACAGATTTAAATTCGTGTAGAAGTGATTATTATTTCCCATAACAGTGGTAAAGAAATTCTTATAATTACGATTTTTAAATGTGGCAATTAGACAACATTTTGGAGACAATTAAAAGATAAAAAAGTATTAGTACCTTCTTGCGGTAGTGTTAATACGTCGGTGGGGTCTGAGGGCGGGCCTTCTCCGACAGTGTTGACCGCGGAGACTCTGAACTGGTAGGACGTGGCCGCCTTCAGGCTGGTCAGCAGCACCCAGCGCTGGCTCGCTGACACATTCATCGGTTCTGTCACCCAGTTCAGCAGCGGATCAGGTGTTGGACCTTACGAAAGAAAATACTCAAATTGTTGCATCCAAATGTATTAAACAGTATTAAGACTAGTGGAGGATATGCATTATTACTAGTGGATTATATATTTTGTTGTATTATGTATTGGTAACGTACCAAACTCTGGCACAACTCGTCTCTGCACGATGAACTTGTGTACGGGGGAGTTGCCGTCGAAGCCGGGCGTCCAGGAGACGTTGACGGCGCGCTGCGAGGCGCCGAGGCGCAGCGCTCGCACGTTGGTGGGCGCGAAGGGCAGCTCGATGACGGCGAGGAGGGCGCGGCGCGTGTGGTTGCCGCCGGCCGACGTCACCACGCACGCGTACTCGCCCGCGTCGCTCGCGCGCACCGCCTGCACTTGCAGCGCGCCCTCCTGACTTATCCAGACGCGCGAGCCCGCCGTCATCGGCCTACGAGTTAATGTAATAATCATATTTTCATGTTATTCCATTTATTATTCTGGAACAACATGCCTTTGTATTCAAGAATATGACTGCACTATCAATTTAGATTTGTAACAATATTACAAATAACAGTTTTTGTAAAAGTTAGTATCCATAAAAATATTTCTCCAAGTAATACAACAAAAGGAATACGTACTGCCACAAAAGATGTTAGGGTCAGTGCACATCACGTCACTAGACGATCTTTAGTAGGAATTTACTGCGCTGTGATGGTAAAGTTTTACGCCGTGATTACGAATCATTTATTGTGTCGTTAAACGTGTCTTTTGTGTAATTGATATACTTTTCTCGTCGCACGGTAAATAACTGTGGCAACTTCGATTAAATATTTTTCTCAATTTCAAAAATTACCATCGTTATAAAGGACAATGGTGTAACGATTCTCTTACACAGCGCTTGTCGGAAGTGTTGGGTTTCACGGCGGAGGGGCGACTTCCGTGTTGGAACAATATTGATGTTTTTTGTGACGCAGTCGACGCCATGAATGGCTTTTGTAGTGTTTCTATATGAAGTAAGCAGGGTCTTAGTTTTGTAACAAACATTATAATATGGTAGGAAATTGCTAAGCGCCAGAGAAATACTACGATGGTGTTATCAGTTATTGGAACTAATTTCGGACAATTTGTATTCAAGTAGCTGAATTTGAATTTTTCACTTTTGAAACTCACACATTGTCAACTTAGTATATTTAAAGCGATCGAGAACGGTGACCACATAATCTTATACCAGATAATACCAGTCAAGACAACACACACATGAATAATCACACGTTTAAGCGTATTTTTTCTAAGTTTAAAGGTAACGTACTGATTGTTGTGGAACCAGTCGATGTTATACTTGACGTTGGGGTCGCTGGAGACGCGGCACTGCAGCGTGGCCGTGTGCCCGAGCAGCACGCGCGTGTCCACCGGCGGCGCTATTATCTGCGTCCTCACTGCACAACATACACATTTCAATATTTATCAGTACATATCTATAGTAAAATAGGTATATATAGGTAGTCGACCATGTAAGCCTGGTAGGTTGATTGACTTCGCACCATAAACATAGGATTCGAACCCCGATTTGTAGAATACCTCCTGCTTAACCACTTTAAGATATTACAACTGTTTTACTCTGACCTTACAAAATAATTGTTATTAAATTGAGGAAGCAGGTAGAGTATCGGACATATTGAACACAACTCATAAAATTAATGGCAGCCGCGCCATTTAACCCAAGGGCAGATGCCAATAACATAATGGAATCAAATATTTTATAGCTACCCTCACCTTATATGCTTTAGATTCTTTAATCTAGTTACTTACATTATTTCTTATGTTATATGTTTGCAACTTTATTTTAGACTCTAAGCTTGTATTATATTTGCAGTTTATCTACAATTAGCTTGATGCTTCTAGGGAGTTACCCAAAGTATATGCGGACATCCAAAATGTATGGAACAGACAATGACGTTCCATATCTCACACATGACAAGCACATGACTTATCGAACGATATTGGCAGTTTCATACACAATTGTCGATTTCATCAGCGATATCGCCAATCGAAAGATACTTCGGGTAGACACCGCTCTCGGTAACTATTATATAAAGATATGTTAATGGTTTTTTCTTACCTAATACAGTAAGGTAGGCCTCTCCGGAGACGTTGCCGGCGTCGTTGGCGCGGATGCAGGTGTACTTGCCGCTGTCGGCGGTCGTCGTGCTGGTGATGAGCAGGTCGCCCTCGTCCAGCGCCTGCAGACGCCCTGATAGCTTGATTATAAGGGAATCTGGAAGTTAAAATAATTGAAACTTAAATTAATATTGAAGTTACGGTAATTCGTCTTAGAACTCGATGGAGTTTGATGTTTTAACATATTCTGTCAATGATGGAACTTAAGGGAAGTTGATTTTAGCTTTTTTTGATTTTTTTTTGTTAAAAAAATGTAGCTTATATGAAATATAAAACGTTAATCAAATTTTTTGCGTGTGCAATAACTAAAACACATTTTTACATAATGATTGCTTCAGGTGAACTATTTTTTTTGATTTGTTTTAAACAAGAATATTTTAGTAAAAGCATTTATAAAGTATTAAAAAAAAACTTCTAAATGTAACATTACAGCCTGTAATAAAAGCATAAGCTCCATATTTTTATGAGGAGCCCGAGTGCTTATTTAACATTGCATCGCTATTAATGACAGTGCATTATCTACTTAGCTGAAAATCGCACCTGTCCCTTGCAAACAAAAGCTGAACTATCATAAACTTACGTGTGTATCACAATAAATGCAAAGCTAATGTTTTATGTAAAAAAATACATACATTTTGAACACCTTCAGCTTGGACAGACGAATTAAAGAAACAAATGACAGCTCAAGACAGCATCAAGTGAAATTAAAACAGACGAATATCGTATCGTAGTTTTAAAATAAAGTTTTAATGCAGGCTGGGGAGACATTGATCACCAAGAAAAGACGAATGGGACTTGATTTTATGATGATGTGTTCTATCACACTCAGTTATTATAAATGCTTGTGACCATGACTCTGAGTGTGTCGGTGGAACTTACCGTTGAAGTACCAGGTGACGTTGGGCGTGGGCGCGCCGACGGCCCGGCAGCTGATGGTAGCATCCTTGCCGTCCAGCACGGTGAGGTTGGCGGGCGCGCTCTGCATTACTGGCGGGGACGCTACAAGCCACACATTGCTGTTAACTCGAGCGCTACTCTATACACTAGGTAGAAACCTTTATCTATTTCCTAAAATTAGTATTCACACGTGATTATGTTCACAAAGTTATACGACATGCAAAAAAAACATAATTGGTTGATCTAAAAACATGTGCTACTAAATTAATATAGAATCTAATACTTCATAACGAAATGTTGCACCAAAGCCACCTTTATAAAATAACATGGTTCCGCTTTATCTCATCGGGTTTTTGTTTTCGTACAAACATAAACGAGTCTAGAGTTGTTTCGGTACTATGAATAATTTGATTTCATTAGCTTCACTTGCGTTAGAGGCGAGTAAAAATTTTATTGATGTTACATCGAAGCTGAGAAGTAAAATCGAACGAGTTCCTGTATTTCTCGTTAAATTAAACGAAACGTTCTTGCATACAGATAGCATTTAAGCTCCCACACTTTGTTATATAACTCTGTAACAGATATTATAATTCATATGAACAGTAAACAGAATAGGATAGAATAGAAATAGGTTAATTGAATTACAAGAGACGCGAGTGCTCAGGGTATTGAGACGTAGGAATGACATCTTTTTGCATATAGCGATGTCAACACAACGCGAAATAACATCACTTCAGTTGAAACATAATGGGAAAACTGTACGTTTTCTGAAAGGAAGAATGTCAAATTCTTAAGTACTGAGGAAAATGATGTAGACAGAATGAACAATTTACGTAATTTATTAAAGGAATTTTCATTGTCTACATTCCTTGTAGAACAAAGTTTTTAATGGGCGAGTTTTGTTTACGTATTTATAAATAGTTTCTATGATAAGTTATTAAATAGATTGAGATACTTTTGATAAGTGCAAGGGAATTGGTAACAAGAGTGGGTAGCTCGAGCGAGTCGTAAACTGTGTGGGGTTTATTTATGGGCCTCTTAAGCTTCGCAGGTGTCCTTCAAATCTTAGGATGTCGTAGTTTCGGGGTGAGCTGATAAATTTTTCAGTATTCCCCGCTCGGGAAGGGCAACATATCTCGCTGCCAATCTGAATAATTTTGATGTGACTTATAGCGTCGTATAATGTTGTACCTAACTGCTTCTTGTGATCAATTTGAACTTTCGAGTCTACGTGGACAATTTTCAGTATACATCAAAACATAACCAATAAGAACAGTTTAAAAAATAAATCTGTTATAGTTACGTTAATTTTAAGAAGTAACACTAGTGCTTTTAAATCATGCTACAAAAGTGGAAACAAACACAAAATCATTATGTTCAACTTTATCTAAAAAGAAAACTTTAATTTCAAATCTATTTACTGCACTAAAAGCAATCAATTATAAATTAACCATCGACAGCTTTAAAATGCGTCTAGGTAATGAACTGAGAAAAAACAATAATTGTGCTTCGAAAACGTAATTGCAATTAAAAAGTGCTATAAAACTAATCGATTTATCTTACTGCCAGTATCAAAACGAAAAGACTTTGTCTTTTTGTCACCAGTCCTCATTCTGATCAACTTCATGTGGCTTCGCGGCGCGCGTCTATTGTCCCGCGCTGCATCATCATACCAACATGTTAATCAACCACTGTATGCTAACACACCTTATTATAATGGATAACACGTTAGCACAAAATATATTTGGCCAGTGTCTGTCGCGATATAAAATCTCGGTAAACCAACTTGTACAGGATATAAGAGAAACATTTTAAAGCAGGAAAAAAACATGTAAAACTTCTTGTAATCGTATGAAGAATAAAACTTACTCAAGTAAGTAGATACTTATTGCTGAAGCCCAAAAATAAAAATATAAAACTCGAAACTTACTTTTAATCTTCAGCCAAGTGTTTATGGAAGCTTCCCCAGCTTCGTTATTCGCAATGCATTGGTAAATTCCCATGTCTTCCATTTTCAGATCGTTTATAATGAGCGATCGGTCCAGTTCTACCCTATACCTTCCTCCACCGTCGTCAACGTCGCCGTTGTCGGTCTCCCCCGCCTCGGCACCGACGCTGGCTATTTTCTTCGCATCTTTGTACCATGTTATCCCGGGCAACGGTATACCTTCCACGTTGCATTCTAAGACTACAGTGTTTCCGAATTCACCGTAAGTTTCAGACTTGAGCGAAGACAACATGGTCGGTTTCTCAAACACTGTGACTGTAGCAGATGCAGTCACCGTTGCGAAGCCACCACTTTTCAGTCTAGCTTGGCAAGTGTACTGTCCCGTGTGAGTTAAATTGGCAGATATAAGACTGAGCGTCCTGTTCCACTGGTCGTTCAAGTCATAAGTAATACCAGCAATGTCAATTAAGACGCCGTCTTTGAACCATAATGTCTCTAATTCATGTAACGGCCTCGCGTTCGCGATGCAATACAGATTCCTGTATTCCTGACCCTTTATTATCTTGGTGTCTTGTGGTTTTATTATTATTTCTGGAGCAATTTCTTTGGTGTCGTCTCCGAGGACTTTCAGTCTTATGTATGGACTATTTTCTACTTTCCCTGATTGGGTGTTAAAGGCTTGGGCTCTAAAAATATAGAGCTTTTGATTAGCATTTAACTTTTGCACACATAATACTATTTTATGTAAGATTATTAATAACATGTTATAGAAATTACACTTACCTATAAGACCTCTCATCTTTCTTTGAAGCACACAATATAACAAGCTTGTGGTCATCGGTTACAGCATATTTTTGGTCATATCTCAGTTCACCATTCTCGTCCTGCCAGTTGACGGATGGTGGCGGCTCTGAGTCAATGTGGGGGAAATCTAAGATAGCAGCTCTACCTGAATCAATTGTTACTTCTTGTACTATTTTGTTTTCGAATACACCCATATCTAGAAAGAATATAATTTTGTCAATTATAATGTTCTCTGCTGTATGTTGTTTTTGGTTTACACAATAATTTATACCAGCAGAGTAAGATTAAAGAATGTTTATTCACATTGAAGAATGTTTCTTTAATCAATCGTAATTGCGTCTGATGCGAGTTATTAATTCCACAGACGATTCTCTTCATGCGAATGTAATAGACTATGAAATCATACGGGCATTAAGTATTTATATTTTGCTTGCTTCCAACGCCAGTACAGTAAAATTACACCAGCTATAGTAGAATAAAAAGAATTGAATTTAAAAGAAAACATGTAAGAATATTTCCAAGGTTGCGAATAAAGAATTTCTTAAGTCAGTTCATACTGACAATGAATAGAATTGTTTACCGGCGACAATTTCCCAGATTATTACAATGTGGATATTGTCAAGGCGAAAGTCACTAGTCAAGCAGTAATTTACGACGTGGAAACTGATCAATTAGAACACATCTAAGAGGATTACGAACATTTAGAAGAAATTTCTATTTTAACCACACGCATATGACAAGAAAGCCCGATTGTCTACAAAATCAGCGGGTGTATTTCTTAAAGAACGTTTACTTCTATGGACAGAATTTGTTTCTATGGCCAAGCAATAATTAAGTATGTCTACGACGCTTATTAGTATGGACAAACGCTTTACTTATAAGCGCAAAAGATGTAGTAAATACAATGCATCGACCATGACCTGTAATCAATTGTATTCAAAATTGAATACGTTGCGTGCAGCATGACAGCTTTACAATGGCAATTATCGATGAAGTCACATGATTTCTGCATTTTATATACCTTGTTATAAATATAGGTTTCTTCAAATTGAGATTTAGTCTTTAGTAACTGCAACTTATGCACCCATGTGACTGTATAATGTTTAAGTACAAACTATAGTTAACACACGGTAGACAAGAGAAAAGTAAACATATAAATATAATTACATTATCCTGGCGTTACCTTCAGTGTTATATCGAGCGCGCAATCGGCGGCCTCCTGCAGCCAGCTCGTTCACAGGCAATAAATAAAATGACCTGGCTATTAACTTTTAATAGTCCAACATAAAGTCCGAATAGTGAGAATAAGCAATGGAGCGCGCTTCACGCATGGTTATTTTTTTGTTTAGGTGGAAGTGAACGTGTGCAAACATTTATGCTTCTGGTTTATAGTCGATATTACAAAAATACATGTAAATCCACCTATGATTTTATTTCTCGGATACTTAGTTCATAGTTCATAGTTCTTAATGACTTACATGCGACAACAATATTGTTCTTTTCGCTGAAGATAGCGCCAACGTCATTTTTGGCGATGCACTGGTAGGCGCCCGCGTCCTGCCGCTGTGTGTTGTGTATCTTGTAGAAGATGTCCGTCGAGTATTCGCTCAGAGGTACGCCGTTTTTTAACCACCTGTACATCGGCTGTGGTATTCCTAAAAATCATGTCATGCATAACCCATACAGAAGAAATATAACTTTGAATAGACACTCACTTCACATTGTGCCATGATATTGGTAAAGATTAGTTTAAAAATGTGTTGTAAAACTTAAAACTTAACGCAAAATGAAGCCGATTTGTTGCTTACCGACTGCAGAGCATTGCAATATCTTGGACGTGCCCTCTCGTACTATGCTATTTAGGGACGAGGGTTGCATGTTGAACCGCGGCGGCTGCATTTGTGCTGAAATAGAAGGATAAAGTTCTGTTAATGAACTGGAATTAAGTCACAATAGTTTAGTTGGTATCATCCTAAGTTTATACTACGGCCGACTATGTTATATTGCTATAAAGATGCACAGCATATGTTTTTCCGCTAGAAAATATTCTCAAAAGCAATATAGCAGAAATATTTCGGTGATATTCTTTCAAAACGAATATTATTTAAAAATATGCTAAGTGTATACGTCTGCTTTAGCATAGAGAGCTTTAAAGTGGAAGTTTTCCGTGTCGCAAAGGCAACACGGGCTGGCACCGTCTACCTGGCTGTTAAGCCGTAGTCCCACGCCGTTTTCAAACACCGAACTTGCGAAAACTTTGAAAATTCTACGACTGTAGCAATTCGCGTCATAAAGTCTATAACAGATTTTTAATTGCTATTCGGGTTACTGGAGTTATTTTAAAATATCAAGCAACAAAACCTGTCTGTTAACGTCATTGCTTGCAGTTTTTTTAATATTTTAACATTAAAATGCTAAACACTACAAAACATGTCATGACCTAAACTAAGCGACGAAGGTGACGTCATCCGGTATTTGATCCGTTCTCACACGAAGCCCCTTTCACGCTATAAATTCTAATTAAACTTTAATCAACAGTTCTTGGCAAATGTACAAGTGTTGAGTTTCTTGTGTGCAAATATAAACAACATTTATTGACAATGCAATTCAACGCATACAAATATTTCAATCATATAAACATATTTTTGTTTCCATTCCATTCGTGTCATGAAACATTCTCTCGACGATCTGCATTCCAAATGTGCTTTGTGAGTCACTGCATCTCAAGGCACAAAAAGTGGCGTCAATTAGATATCGCGTCATTCAATTTGGGTCAAGTAGTGTTACTTTAGGGCTCTATACTCAACGCAACACTTATCATAAGTTCACCAATGTGTAAGAGTTTTGGAAAGCGCAATATAAACTCCTAAAGATGAAAGCAGAAAGATCAAAATACTATCAAATAGCCTTTTAAAACATCGTTGGACTAAATAATACCAAAATTATATATTGATTAATAGTGACTACCACCTTATGTCTTCAACACGTAAGGATATCGTATAATAAAATATTGACCAAAGTCAACAAAAAAGCAAACAGGAAGAAGTGAAAGTAAACGTTTGAAAAACTTTTATCATTTTCTTAGTTTATTTGAGTTTGTGAATTATAAAACGTTTTCCGCTCTTTGGGGAATTAGTTAAGGTCAGAATAAATAGCAATGTATTCCCTCGCGTACCTTTTAGGGTTCTTAAAGATGTTCATTGTGACATATCACGTAGATTTCATCGGATTTAACGGACTTAACCCTTTCGTCTGTCTCGCACACTAGTCACCAGGGTATTTTAGAAGACCGCGATTTAATCTTGATAAACTAGTACTACCGTAACATAACGTTGATATACATAGCTAGTATTTTACTGTTATATATCTTCTCACGTTGTTAAAGTTATTTATTTTATTAATTGTATAGGGAATCGTGCTAAAACTGTGTGTTAACGAACTAAACTAGCAACTGTAACTTCTAGAAAGTCTTTTCTTTTGAATTCTTTTCACAATTTAATGGTGTTATATCTTGCAACGGAAAATTTGCATTGCTTCATTTTAGGCTGGGTGCGTTCAAGTGGCGTATTTCTTTATTTAATGTATGAGAGTGAGGCTCGTCAGTTTGGAAGCGAGTATAATTTGTTTACCCAGTACGTGCTATTGATTGACTGCAGCTCGGCCCAGTTAGCAGCGACACGTGTGGCATGTTGCTTCCATCGCCTCCACATCAATTGATTTATTCTTACAAAGTAAAACTCGATAGTTAATCACGATTTACCCACAGTCTATTTTCACACTATGTTATTATTGACCTAGTTGGTTTATTTTGTTTATTTAAGTATGTTGCATGATCAAAGATATTTTTACTCTAAATCCCTTCTATTACAACTTATCTCTTCTTAGATTGTTTTAATTGCATTTGTTATGAAGTGTTTTGTTTTTAATAACTAAATAATGTTCGACGTTTCGACGTAGTAAAATGTAATGAAGATTGAAAAAAATAGATACTTCGTACTTTCTATGCAGCAGTACAAGTATTCTGACATAAACCAACTGAATGGTATCCATGTAAAGTACATTTTATCTCATGTTATCTTCTGTTTAACTTATGATGATGGTATCCTAGATAATACGCGGCCATCTGCAACTGCTATCCGCAAACTAGTTCAAGGATGTAAACATTTACGAATTTAACATGTAAAAAAACAAACGAAGTCGAGTGTTCACCAAACTTAAAGAGATAAGATGCAGTAAATTCGTTTATAAATTGCAGTTGGTTACCGTGAAAAGGGTTGCGGTAATTACTTATGATCAAGAACTTACTGAAATTAAAAGTGTTCTACAAAACATTTTGAAGTATCCTCATTCTATCGTACTTCATAGTAGTATAGAAGGGAAAGTTCTATATCGAAAAGTATCAAAATGTGCTCAGCGATCAGGTTAGATGTAATCAATACTTATTACTTTTAATTAAATTCATACCTACTAAAGTCTATGCTCTTGAAAATGTTACTAGTTTTTGTTAAAATTAGAATTATTGTTTTTTCAATGTTTGGAAAAGTTACCAAATATTGTTTACAGCCTTTAACTGCATAATTGTTTTATTTATTTTGACACGGTCTATGTTAGTGATCAAGAAAATAAGCTTCATTTTCCTTCAGTATCAAGATACCAACTGACACATATAACTCGAAGTGATACGTAATCATATTATGAGTGTGTACTATGATGTCGCGTTATACCTCTTTGATACTGTGATAAGATATAAATTAGCGGCTTGAGTGAGCAGCGCAATAAATTGTCCGTTATGTGTGAGAAAAAATACACGTCCAGTCTACAATGAGCGTTGATTGCATTACTGTGACTGTCGACCCTGGCCTCATCTGCATATGTGCAATTATGCTGCAGTTTAACTGAAAAAAATCTTAACAATGAAGTACTTTTTGATACTTTTAACCCGAGTTTACGAATATGTGGCTATAGTTAGTGTCCTTAAGTCCTGTAAAGTATCGATAATAGATAGAGAGATTTTTCTTGAGCAGGTCACAATCACCTAACGGTCATTAGATTGCGTTTAAAACCACGACAAAATAAACACAAATAATGCGACAAATTGAGAACAATAGCTATTTATTTACACAGTGAGTTTATCCAACAAAATTCAATATAAACTAACAACCAGACTAAACAGCTGTAAACAACAATTACACTGAAATGAATCAGAAATAACAGTTTCTCTGCGATACTAGAGTATACAACGGCCAGTTAGCGTTTTTGCAGGTCGTGAACAAGTTGGTAATGCCGTGACAGCGACAACGGAGGTCGTACACCCGCTATTAGCTGTAGCTCTAGCTCTAGCACCCACTACACCGGATAAAAACACGTCGAATGTATGCTAGAGATTACGTAAATTATGACATTCCAGAGGCTTCTTTTATAGCGAGTCTCCACTGCCGTCAACCCTCTCTTTCTACATTACCAGTGACAACAACGTATTGCGCTAAAATTGTGTTAAACGCATATTACTAAAGGTGTTACGCCGGTTAAAACTCACGCTTAACTTTTATGAGAGTGACATGTTTGTTTACCTTCAGATGGCGTTTACAGTTAGATTAGTTTAAAGTAGCATACAAGGTGCTTAACCCGAATACCAAATTACTAGATGAAGGTTTGTGTAAACTACTATCATTATCATTGTTAGAAATTGGAATAAAACCACAGGGAAACAAATTTTTATTAAAACATTGTATCAATAGAATTTCTCACCTAAATCTATCAAGTATTAAGAATTTACTTCACTCAAAAGAAAAACGCCTATCCAGAAAATATTCAATATATTGGCATGTTTCATGCAGAATTCTTTTAACAACTATGCGATTCCGCCACGAAGCTGGAGGTAAAAAATATACACAAAGTTATTTAAAAGCCTTTCAACACAGAGTATCATAACAGTGACCTATCGATGCACGTAACTAATAAAAACTAGGTAGTATATTTTTAAAGACGGTCACTCGGGAGTGTTTATGAAATAAAATATTCGCTACGACCTTTATTATAGTTCCAAACTGTAGCCATAACGTTAAATCTATGTCCCATTGGGTACTATTACGATACAAAGCAACGGGAAAGTCCACACCGCGGATAATACTCCTATTATCATGTTAAGAGACTAGTTTACCAGATTAGCACTGGTTTTATGGGGAACGAATTCAAGTTAACAACCCGTCGTTTTTTGCTTTGTTACATTATTTATGGTCGAGACTTTGAGTACCTAATAATTTTAGAAGCACTAAAGCAAAAGCAGCTGTTGCATGATTATAGAGGCTCGAATATAGATAATATATTGTAGAAGGTTGACAAGATCATGTCAAATGGAAATTGATAACCCTTGTCTCTCCTCGGGCAACGGGCGTTAGTACTTAGGTATTTACCATATTTCAAATAAGGGAATAAGGGAAGTCAGAAATATTTTACTATGTAGTTTTTTTACAAAATACCAATTTGATTGGATGGACAGATATTCGATTATGGGTGACAATGCTTTCTTCTTTAACAAAAAGTTATCTTTTTATGTAGAACGGAGACAAGAGTACTATCAAAATAATAAGGTAATAAGAATAGTGCTGAAGTTTGATTAAAGTTCAGTGTAAGCGTCGCGGTGATGGCACACGTAATGACAATATCCATTATCAAGGCTAAACAACTTGAAGCCAGTCAACCACTAATCAGCCAGTGGATCAGTGAACTCATCTAATATGAGCGCTCGCTCTATTTGAAAGACCCTTTGTTCTTCGGCGAATGGCTTATTAAGGTTGCCCTACAGCCGGCCAATCTCCGGCTCGATGGCTGGATGATACTGTCCGCCGAAACTTTAGAACAGATAAACGTTCACTCTTGATTAAGTGGTTTGGTATCTACTAATAATTCCTATTTAATTATTAATATTTTCATTTATAGACTAAACTACTTATAATGACAACAAAGCCACCAGCAATATTATAACCGAGGTTGATGGTTTATATAGTTTCAAACGGAGTCGAATCTATCGATGGTCACAGCAGGATTTTAACTCAGTTTTTTTGTTGTGATTTACACTTTTCATTACCCTCGAGACATTTACTTTAACGTCCTTCACTTGTTTACGCCTATACGTAGTAAAGTGTAAAAAGGTCAGTTGCTGTTAAAAATATCGTGATGATTTTACATCTTAGTTAAGAATATATTCCGTATGAGATATGACTTGGTAAAGTAAAAAAACCACGAAGACTGCAATATGTGTCGAGGGTGCAAGTAATATTATTTTTATAAAATATAGCAAGACTTAACTTGGAACTTGTTTTTTTATGTATGTTAGATATGATACAGTTAAAAGTAATAACATATTTTAATTAAAGTAGTTGATCCTTTTTAGTTGAATGAATAAACTTTTCATCTGAATAGCATCCAGTAGAACAAATGGACATTTTGTTTACGTTTAAGTGCTTCTGGTAAAATGAAAAGTTATAAGTAATAACCTACGCTTAATACTTACTTTCACGTATGATAGAGTGTATTTGTGTGGATTATGTACCTATAAAATGATTGTGGATTTACTTGTCAGTAAACATCAGCAGAGAATTAAAGTATGATGTCGAAAGTGTACCGACCGATTGATTTCAAAACCACAAACTCTGGTCACTAAATTGCGTAACTGACAGAATCTAATATAACTTTACTTATTTCCGCATTTAGTGCACATAGAATTACTCTGATGTGTAAATCACGAGACGAGTTTCCACCAAATAAATAACCAAAAAATAGTAGTTTTACTATTAAAATATAGCTGTAAAGTGAATTTGTATTTAAAGCGTGTCAAAGTAAACAATGGATTACAAATTATGTAATAAATGATGTTTCTTAAACATTGTTAAAATATTACGCTTGACAGACAAATGAGAAATTCCAGGGAAATTCGGAAGAAATTAAATTATTAATTAATCAACAAACCTTGTGATATAAATTAATAACTCCTAACGAAATTAGTGTTAATATCGACTTTTGATTTGTGTTTGGTTTCCTTGTGCTCTATATTTTAAAAAGGTTTTATACATAAGGCGTAAAAAATGTAGTCATAAGGTACATTTTAGGATTGGTTGGAAAGGACAACAAAGTATGTAATGGTGTAATAGTCTGTAGCTTTTAACTTAAGTCCAGGTCGCGTGATTACGTGTGTGCATGGCATTCAAACAATATCGTGCTCGGCTATCGGCCCGCTCGGATCTCCGGCTGGCATTCGAACCGCACTGTAAAGTAGCACAAAGCAAACCTTCATTGGCATTA
Organism: Papilio dardanus tibullus; assembly: GCA_013186455.1. Classification (NCBI taxonomy): domain Eukaryota; kingdom Metazoa; phylum Arthropoda; class Insecta; order Lepidoptera; family Papilionidae; genus Papilio; species Papilio dardanus. The sequence continues at coordinate 1,143,902 of QDHC01000144.1, read as the reverse complement.
TTACCCTCACTTTAGTCGAGTAACGCGAAATTAAGTGTTATTTACATAGCTCTAGTGGTGGCTGTGAATTGAATAGTATGTAATGTATAAACTGGAAAAAAGTATTTAAAAAAAAACACTTTCTTATTTATAACCAATGATATTGTGTGTCTTAAGCTAAAACAAAAATATACTCTCAATTTTCCTGGAATTTTTAATTTTGTGCAGTTGCAAACTGTTACAATTTTTCTTCCCCTAGGAAACTTATTTGGACTGTTACAAACGTTTTACTTAAAAAAAAGTTAGCCAATTTCGTTGAGCTGTTTTCGCGTTATAGTACGCTTACTTTATAGCAATGAATATGAGCTAGTATAATAATGATAGTAGTAGCAGACACCGTGTTGTCGTGTGTTGAATAAACATGCAGATTTTCAATGATAGCAGCTACATCATAATGCTCTATTTAGCCCGCCCTTGCCAAGCGATAGAGATGAAAGAAGAATGTAAATATCTAGTTAAGTATATGAATGCAATAAATTCTATTATTTAATAGACATGCAAGTTCATCTTATTATAGAGTATGTGTTTTAAAAATACCATCATCTTTAAATAATACCGACAAACACGCTGTTTATCTATACTAATATTATAAAGAGAGATACTTTGTATTTTTGTATGTATTGAAATAAGACAAGAACTACAGGGCCGATTTCAAAAATTCTTTCACCATTAGAAAGCTACATTATCCCCGAGTAACATAGGCTCTATTATTTCATTCCACGCTAGCTAGTATTCATTAAAGTGAAAGATGAAATAAGCTCTTGGCTGATTTCTGGGAATAATTTAGCGCAAACTCTACAGACTTGGAAACTCAGGTCAGACCGATACTCTATAATTTAAGGCTCTCTTGCTAAAATAATATAAAATCGTACGTTCCATAGTTTTCCATTAAAGTATCAAAAACTCTATAACTGCAGAAAACTACAACAAAAAGGACGCTGTTAGTGTATTGATTTCTTTGTGAGGAGTAGTCAAAGGGCCCACTTGAAGCATCGGTTACAAATCCGTTTACCTGCATATGCTCACGTGCCACTTCGCCGTCGAATCCTGGCAAGCCGCCAATGTCCGAACGCAGGCTGACAGCCTCTTCAAAACGTTCAAGTTTCGGCATCCATTGTCACACGATGTATGAAACGTAAGTTTTTTTTAGAAATATAGTGCTAGTATACGTCTTAGTTGACATTTAGTTGTAAAGGAAAGAAAGTTCCACATACCTACTTCTTTCTCACAAAGACTAGAGGTTTGATCGCATAAACTCGTTTGTGTCAAAATAGCCTTACACGTTAGTACAATGTAATTCTTGTAACGATTAACGTTAATGCTGCTATATTTAATAACGTTATTACAAAGATGTTTATTGGTTATTCATTGTATAGTGTTTAATGTTTGATGTACATCACTTCGGTCGTAATAATGCGATGTTATGAATAAATTCCAAATAGGATTAGGGTAGGTACGTTTTCTCGTTTAATGATAGCAGCTTCGGTGGAGGTTTTTTTGCTCCAGTCGCCTTTCCAACTTTATTTAATTTATACAATGTCCTGGTACGCAGATGCTTGTTGATAAATGTTTAAATTTATGAGTTTCGTTTAAAATTTTCATTCCACTGCGCGTAAACGGTTGTTATTATCAACATAGACTTAGAGTTAATATTTCTTTGTCATTAACTATTACTAATTAATTGGTAAGGTGCTGTTGCACAGGTAAATATAATAAAGTACAATAAAGGCAGTTCTACAACTGCATTTATTGTACTGTGAGTCATCCAATAAATATTTTATTCTGCTTTATAAGATTATTTATAATCAAACAACACCTAGACATGTAAGAAATTCGAAGTTTGACCGTTATATTCTAAGTGCGACTGCTATTCGTTAGTTATAATGATAGGCAAATATGTAAATAAGCTACAATTTCCTTGATAGTTGTGTGCATAATATATGCACGTATTCCGGTTTATAAAGAGGAATTGCATAACTCTACCATAAGACATATTTTGTTACAAAAGAGAAACTTGTAACAGTTTATAATGTTGACAAAGCTTTTATTTGTATTATATTGTACGTAGCAATAAACATAATTAAACAAAACATGAGTTAGATGAGTGAGAATTTCCAGGACCCGAAATTCTAACCGCATTCCGAACTCCATTCTCCTTTGGCTCCTTCGACGTTTACAAGCAACTGTTGTACCTGTACATATCTACCTATACGTAACTATAAAAACCTATAAAGATTTGACATACATATAAAGATTTGTAATAACATTGGACTAAAGGAAATGAAGACCATTTACTTAGTATACTACGAATTAGACGTGTAAATAATATTGCAGGAAAAACAATCTACTTTCACAATAAAATAGCCTATATATCAATAATAGATAGAAATCACCTATGGTCCGCCCAATGGAGGCGTTAAATTAGATACATTTGATTCAGAAGCAGGGGGGAACAGAGAACGATGTAGCATTCGTCACCGCTTAGAAGGTATTTGATAATCAGTTATAGTGGTTTTTAAACATGGATGCATAAAGTGGAGGCATCAGTTTCTAGTTGCGTGGCATTTCCGTTACGTGAGTCACGGCGGAGGCACGTTCGGACAGCGCTAGACCACTAACATACTAAAACAGCCTCGGAAAGGTTATTTTTATTTTCCGAGAAGCGATCGCCGCGTAGCCGCTTTGAATTACGATGAGAACTTGTTGCTTTAACATTTGCATAGCCACATACTTGTCATATTTAATGTTAATAATGTATCCGATTGATTTGAATTATAGGTACAATCTACGTATGATGAAAGCAGATAAAATCATAAATAGCTTAACGTTATTGTTATAGAAATATTTAATTGATTTCATCGATATAAAATCCAAAAATATACCTTCAAGCCATTAATTATCGTAATCATTGACCGTTAAATACACTGTTGTGACTCATTCTCTGGGGAGTCGACTTTAACTACCTTTTAAAATACACGCACGGAACCATGACACAATGTGTCCGAGTCTAAAGTACACAAGTTGTAAATTATGATTACCAGTTAGAACTAACCTTCATCTCTATAGTACCTACAACCTTAAAATGGTTTTGTATTACATGTAACAGAACAATCAAAATAATGCGTAATGTTACTTTATATGTAATAATTTATTACACATTTGGTGTTTTGTTTAGTGTCCTCGAAACGTTTCCGTTGTCCGCGCTCGCTCAACAGTTGGGCACTGGGCGCTCGTGTAATCTGACCCGCACCGCACCCTCGCCTCGCCTCGCACTACACTTTCTGCCTTATTGGTTAGAGAAACCTTTTTCTTTCGAAGGCATTATTTTCAATTTATAAGAAAGCCATACATGTGAACGTCGCGTGAGGGCAGTGATCAAAATTAAAGCAATTACTAAACGGTCAAGTGCTTTTGCAATTTGCTAAATTAAAGTCTCCTGCCTTACAGTTTTTCATACTTACTGTTGAATTCTGTTCAGACTTATTGAGAGTATGAGACAGATGAGATATTTAATCCAAAATTGGGATGACAATTTATTAAAAAACTACATAACGTTAGTTCTAATTTTGTTTCAATTAGGCTAAAAACGGAGATAGTGGCATTAGTGTTTGTGTTTGTGTTTAGATTAAACAAACAAACAATCTGAACATCGAAGTACGGTTAATACAGCATAATGTTATTGCTTTCATGAAACGTTGGTGTGTTTGTACCGGGGCCGCTTTTGTTGGTTGCACTCAAACCCCTCAATGAATGTTAATTGTTCAGATCTGATTTACAACGCGTTAATTGTGGGGTTCAGTGTCCGTTAATAGCAGCTGTACATATCGTTTAAGAGAAAATAGAAATTAAAATGCGCTCACTTCACTTTCGCTTTACTCTTCATAATAAAAATATTACGTCTGTTTACATTTATAACATAGTGTGATTTATTGTATTTTTCTTTATTAGATTGTTTTGGTGTTTTCGATAGATCCGTTTTCGTTCCATCTTTAAGGAACTTGATTAATATTAACAGGAACTATTCATGCAGCATTTCGATCTCCGGCGCAAGATAATTCGATTGAAGATTGCAATTTATCATGTCGATCTAACACAAACTGCAGCGAAGAGAATTTCCAATGTTAGTAGCGTACAGAAATACAATTAAATTGTTTGTTTCCAATATATTTTTAGAGTTATTTCTCGCATCATATCTCTTGAATGTTGTAAATCTCATGTGCCCGCGAACGTTCGCAATAATCAAATATACCAGCAAAACAAATAAAACTCGACAACACAATAGAACCTACAGCCAGGTTCGTAACTAGGTTTCGTTAGTGAAACGTAAAAAGTAAATTCGGCTGGTTGGTTTCAGTCGGATCGGTAATTAAACGGCGTAGCGAGCGGTCCGTCAATATTGATACATAAATCGAGTTGTGTCTAATAATTAATAAATAATCGATGTATAAACGAATAATATAACGGATTTTAATTGATAGTGTTACAATGTCGTAGGAAAAATCCCTACAAACTAATCTATCCGCAAATGAATTTGCGATAATGATCAATGAAGATTCCAACGGCTGCTAATTATTAAAGTTCAAATTGACGCTATCATCAGAGTCCTCTATTACTTGGATTAATACAGAGGATAGTTCTTCTAAGTAAAAGAACGTGCTTATATAAGTTTACTAACGCATCAAATAAGGAACTCTAGGAGACAAACTGTCGATATTTTGTTGATGACTAAGTAATGCTGTGAAAGCCTACTATACCAAAAAACGATTTGTCACCTTCTTCATTTTTGTCTACTAAGCAAATATTACGCATCACATACTTTATAAAAAATGTAAAAGTCTTGCTTATGTGAAAAATAAACAAATTATCTTCGAAAATTCGAAAATGAATCATCGTCAGATGAAATTACAAATCACTTGATAACGGAAGGTCGACGAAACATTCCCTAAGCCTTCGGCCTCTTTAGAACGTGTCGTGAGCCGGACCTGAAGCTTTCGTGACTTCATTTTACAATCTGACTAATTTAAAATGGACCCAAAACATAACCATGAATTCCTACATATTCCACTTAAAAACTGCCGTAGATAAGACAGTCTGTAGCTTAAAGACGGTTGCAGATGCTGTCTTAACTGCACAGTTTTAATGTTCTGCGATAACCAACAATTTATTCCTGTTCAGTCTTAATTTACTCTGACATCATATTTATGAAGTATCTCTAAGTACTGATATTTTTCGTAAATATTTTCAATCATTTTTTATAAGTGGTAGTCAATTTATTCAATCGAAGGTTCTGAAACCCTCAAATATTTAAGCTACTTCAGTTTTTTAAACTAAATGTATTGACTTTATTAAGTGTTTTTATTTAATTTAGTGTGAAAAAAACCGCACAAAATCCCATCTGGTTTAAAGAAATTGTTTATTACAATTAACATAATAATATTGAATCATTGTAATACAGAAGACATGCAATTTCTAGGAGAATTGGATTTAAAAAAAATAATCCTAATTAGTAGTTACTTATTTATTGTAGATTATTGATATGTCAATTGTTATACAGTAAGTATAATGTACAATGTTGTAAAGCTTTTAGTGTAAATCTTTTTGGCTTGTAATTAAACGATAACCAAAAATAATAAATTTGATCTCCAAAATAAATATTTATTATCAGCAAAAAAAAGTAAATCATCACCTAAATTCGATCCACAATTTATATAAAAACTACCACCAAAATATTTGTAGTCTTTCAATCAAAATAGAAAAATTATCACCAAAAAAATCATTTTGCCATCAAAAATAATAAAGTTGCACCTAATTTATAACCTCAATTTAATGCAAAATTTCACTCAAATATGTTACATATTTTTGTGCTAAAATAGTAAAATATAACCAATTTAAATTATTGTTCACCTATTTTATTTCTTTAGTATCTATTTTAGCTGACGTATGTGGGAGTGACATAAGGGGCGTTTCACGCATAACCTAGACTTTTATTTAATTTTAAATATCCTAAACTTAACCCAACCCATACAGTTTGGTTTTCACGTGATAACGTCTTATAAATTGGTTTGCCGGGTGACACTTCAAAAAACTGCGTTACGCTCGCCGGGTGACACTTCAAGAAACTGCGTTACGCTCGCCGGGTGACACTTCAAGAAACTGCGTTACGCTCCGCTCGCGTTATGCGCTCACAATGAGAGCGAGTGAGAACACGCGTCCCTTCCACTCGGGCATGGTTAGCCCGCCTAAGAGCGAGAGAGACAGACATAAAAAGTGAAAGGCACGCGTCCCTTCCACTCGAGCACGGTTAGCCCGCCTAAGAGCGAGAGAGACAGAGCGAGAGAAAGAGAGTGAGAGAGATAGGCATAGGACCTATACTGTGGCAAAGCATCGTCAGCATATAAATACGTATGTATGTGTAAAGGTAAAAATGAAATTTTGTTAATAAGAAATTCAGTGCAAGATTCTTTGTATAAATTAATGTTTTAAATTGTTACTATTATTTCATCCTTCTTCCAGTAGGAAGAATATTCATTCGTATAGTAATACGAATGAATATTCACATTTAAATTATTTTACCACTCAAAGTCGTTGTCACGTAAAACTTTCGCCCGTATACCGACTTTACAGGCAACCAATTTTTTTTGTTGCAGTTTATTACTTTTATCGGTAACAAGGTTGCAGTATTAATACTTAATCACCGTTAAATGTGACCAATTGATTACTTTTAGCTCTCATTTTGCTGATTATTTATTTATTTAAATTTTATTTGATCTGCAATGAAAGTTACTAAACAACAATGATTTCATATGTCAATAATGGTTAAAAATTATGAATAACATTCAATTAATTACCATTAGCGTAACACATATTTGGATTAAGCGTATACGAATATAGGACCTGAAAAGACCTATATCATTATTTTTTATGAAGGTACTAACTTACCTGTTTGTTTTTTATTTTATTCTTAATTTAATTTAAATTAAACGATGTAAAACAATCTTCATAATTAGTAAAGTAAATAGAAAAATTTGTATATTAGTGAGATCTGCATATTTTTTACTTTAGAAGCACTTCAGTCAACCATCAAGCGCAACGTCACAGCTCGCGAATAACAAAGAGCGGCGCAGCGAGTGCGTCCGTGCCCTACAGTAACGGACGGATAAAATATAATATAATATAATTTGGTATCAATATAGTTTATTTGGTTATATGCATACATTTTTAGGTTGACTTGCAATATATTTGGGTATAAAAGCACAAAAATTAGATGTTTGAAATTAGGTGCTAATTTATTAATTTTGATGTGAAAATATTTTTTCTGAAGGAAGCGTGATTTAAATAGGTAGATGAATTTTAATTTAGAGTATCATATGTTTGGTACAGTTTTATTTTTTTGTTCTTATTATATTTGTTTTGGGTAAATCAATTTGGTGTTACGATTATTTTTTTTGGTGGTCGTTTTATATTTTCCCAATCTTTTTGTGTAAAGTGATTCATCTGTAATGTTATCAGCAATGTAACAATGCAAGCCCTACAATCCCTAAGCCGGTCGTCCAACGGCACTTGTACATAATGTGCGAGCAGGAGCGCGCGCACCGACCGGTCTTTGGAATTCAAAAGCGAACAAAACGAACGCCGCTAAACTATCGATACTCTAATCTAATTAATACCTTTTTAATACACCATTAAAATAATATCTTCATCTTTTATACAAATAAATAAATAACTGGGGGCCACCCAAAGTACTTTTCTATTGGCGATATCGATGATGGAATCGACAAATGTGTAAGAAACTGACAATGGCATTCGATAAGTAATGTGCTTGTGAGATATCGAACGTATTTGTCAGTTCCATGTACTTTTGACGTTCGCTACAGAATCGCTTAATAGAGAATGTATTTTAGGTAACCCCGTGTTTGTTTTTTTCTCTATATTTCTACGGCAACAAAACTTGAGCTTCGTTTTGCCAATTATTTAATTGTGCGTTTGTTTTATATTTAGTATAGTTTAGATGCCTTTAGAAAAACAAATGTAAACATCTGCAAGACAGTGACAGATTGCAAAGTCATGACGCACAAGAACAAGGATTCTTTGGTCGCTTCACACCGTACACTAAACGTATTTTTTTCAACCACGCAAGAGAATGTCTGCCGCTCGGTTCAAATCCACAGCTGCAGTATATTTTTTATTTTTACAGTAGTACTTATATTTGACAGGTTTTGGCAGAGGTCAAGATTCTCCTCAATATTCAAAAAGACATCATTTGTTTAAGAGAAAGCATTAATTGCGTTTAGTACTTGCAGTGGTTCTAGAATCAGAAACATTGCTGGACACAGGGCCTTTTTAGCTTATTAGTAGTCATAAAACGCAATAAAAGTGAGTATTATTAGTGCTGCCCATACTCTTCAAATATGAAACAAAACGCTCCGGAACAATAAAGAAATAAAATAATGCTTGTACATTAAGTAATGCGGATGTTATATTAAAACAAAAACAACGAGGGCCAATTTAAGCGAAAAGAGAAATGCTTTTATAGTTTACGCGGGCAAAAGAAAATCCTTAAAAATAAATTGAGCGGCCAAACGGCGCTGGGAGAGAAATGTACTTGCTCGTACTGTTATTTGCTTCATTTTATTAAGAAAAAGGCGAAACTGTTTAAGATAAAAATCATTTTGGTACAAAAAAGCAAAATGCAAATTGAAAAAGTTGAGATTACGCATCTTCATAAGTTGGCTAAGCGAATGTAACTCAATTTGTCCAATTCAAAATGCCACTTTATTAAATGTTCACATTTTTGAAGACGTCTAGATTGTGACAAAATCTACATATTAATGTCTGATAATAGCGATGATATTTCATATCACCACCAGGATAGTATTTTACTCGAGTAGCAAGTATCCGAACAAAAGATTTACTAATCTACTCTAATAAAATGCTGAGGTTCGGACACATTTAGTTGCTAAATTACTTGCTACTCGACTCAAATACTACCCTGGTGCGTTCAAGGCTTTCCTATGTTATTGTTGTTTTAAGTAGGTCTAATGCATATTTAGATACTCTATAATTTCTTTTTACAAATTAAAAGTTATAACGTTACATAATATTTAAACTTTATAGGTAGTTGTTTATGTTTATAAAACAGGTAAAATGTTGTCGCCATCAATAAAAGGTACAACAAAATTAGGTTATTAAAACTTTAACTTTAATGTCGTTTAGACCCTTAAAGGCTTCTACTTTATTGCTCTCGAAATGTCTCTTGTTTGTAGCCAACGAACTAACTAAACAATGAATTCGTAGTAGCTAATTGGTAAAATTACACGCCTACTTAATTTGCAGTATTTGGAATTGCTGTTAACTGTTGTCAGAACATATTGTATAAACAGACTTACATATGTAATCCCTGTAAATGCGCATAATATGTTCACTTAAACGTGTTTCTAAGCGAACGGTTAGGTGGGCCATTCAGCTTTATGACCTTGGGTCAGGTAATGCTTATTCAATCTTTAGTAAATAGAGCAAATTCATCAAAATGAGAATAGATTGGCTTGTAAAAAGCAAGGATAAAGTTGGAATTTCCTTCTATAATTAAATTAAGACATTGCATAGGACAGATTTAGGCGTTACATAAAAAAGCTCTTAGGACCCATTGGGTGATGTCCTTTGTTTAGCCGCGGGCCGCGAGCCGGCCGGGCGGCAGCACGAACACGAGTAAAAATAGAAATTAATCGATCCTTCCATTCGTGTCACTTGCTCGCAACCTCATCAGGAGCCGTTCAACGGGAACTTTAGTTTTTTCCATTCCACTAAGATGGTCACAGTACCGTTTTAAACGACTCCCGTTCGGATACAACATCTTGTCCTACCATAATTATTAAACTTCGCGTACACCTAACTATATTATTTATTATTTTATTAAAACCAATATGCTAGTCAATGTTAAAATTTACTTCTTAAGAAATCTCTTAAGTTCTCTCTCTTCCATAATACAATTTGGAGCAAAACAAATCAGGTGTATGAAGTAAATTACATATAAAGTAATTTAAGAATCAACTTATGGCGTTGAAACTGAAAGAGTAATAAGAACTTTGCAATACGCCGCCGCCCCGTTCTGAACGTATTGCCGGATACGTATGTATTTGATATTAAATAAATTATGAAAATCGTACGCACGTGCCAACATTCTCGAGTTAAGTCGTAATTTTTTACGAATAACTTCGATTGCTATATAAAATCGTGAATTGTTTTATGAGTACATGTTTAAATTAATAGGAAATTTGTGTAATGAGGTAAGACGAAAAATTGCGCTTAAAATACAGATGAAATCTTCTGAATTATTGTTCAAAATACATTTAAATTGTCTTTGAAGTCTTACGCTAAACCAGATTGAACTCCTGACTGTCATAGGTGGTCTCTTGTGAAATTTGGATTTGGCCCATTTAAAGTTTATCACTTGTTTGAGTGGTCATAAGAGCGTAAGGTGTGGTTTGATTTATGTACGTCTTTAACTATTTCCGGACGCGAAACTGTTAAATACATAGCTTATTTGTGATATGTTATTCAACTTGTTGAAAATTATAAAACTTATTATTTCAATAGTTTATAAACAGTATATCAGAAAGCCATGTTAAAATGGTATATTAAAACAAAGGAAAGAACTAAATGTATAAAAATCCATTGATTTAAGTATAAATAGGACGAGAGGAAACAAAGCGGTAATACAAGTCTGGTAAAAGTTACGTTACGCTCCTGTTCGCGAATTTCATTGAGATTGTATGGAAATACTCACAAACAATAACGAATAGGTCTGTTCTGGCTTCGATATTATCTAAATCCAGCCATGCACTGCGCCGTGCCAAGACGTTATCGTGCTTTACAAGCGGATGTATCGGATATTATAAAATAAATTTATTATCAATAAACGCAGTCTTCTTTTTTGCATTCTTACTATTTGTATGCAATTAATTGAACGTAACGTACTTGCGGGAAAAATAAATTACATTGGTTAAAAGTAGGTACAGCACAAATCAAATTCAGTGTATAGGTTAAAGCAACAATATTTAGCTAAAAAAGCCTTAATGTGTTTATTAAACTTAAGATATAGAACTGATACGGCTGAAGCTCATTAATCAAAATATTCATTTAATAAAGGTACAGTTAATGAAGGCAAGCTTAAACTATATTTTAATGGTAAAAGTTAGTAATTAGGTTAAGCGAGTTGAAGAAGTTTTTACAGTGTAATAAGCTCATAAAGGATCACAATATCCGCTTCGGTGATTAAAAAATAACGAACAAGGTTATAAGTTGCATGGAAGTTGACTGTTCTGTTGGTATTGACAACAAAGACTAGAATCTTTGTTTTAAAAAATATTAGTTAAGGTTATCTAAAAATATCTGCACATAATATTGACAGGATATTATTCATACGTATTATACGTCAAGTATCAATTTAATAGTTGCCGTATAACACTCTTCACATTATGAAATATAATAGCAAAGCAAACGACACATGACGTGGGCATGCAATTAATTAATGAACTGGGGCAGTTTGTTTTTCTTCTTATTATATACATAATACATTTAACAGTTACTAAATAAATTATTTAAGAAAATAAGACTCTAACTCGGGGGTTTTCTTTGGATTGATTTGTTTTAAATAATATAGAAGGGGTCAGCCGTTTATAGCGACCGGGACTCTAGATTATTTCCGAAATGTCGTGTCGACTTCCGAAACCCGTCGCCGGGGAAATGTAACGATACAACCGAGCTATCGTTCTTGCCCAAATTGTTGTCTATTTCATTGGGCCTGTAGTTTCCTCTATTACTAAAGTTAATTGACTTCGACATTATACTAATTCTAAAGGGATTTCCGCAACTATCGTGCTGTACGACAAATCCCTAGGTAGATGTTATCCGTACCCTAATATAGGTTCAGATATAAAAAGCAATAGTAAAAAGAGTTCTCGTCAATAATTTCACGGCTCCGTCGTTTTCCGGTGTAAACCGCTTAGTTAAAACGGATATCCTCCCTCGCACCCCAGATATTTCTCATCCTGAGTTTGTATCGAAATATGTTTGAGCAAAAAATAACATTTTAAAAAAGTATCTTGAGAGAAAATATTTATAGTAATTTCTACTCAATTATCTTAACAAAAGAGGCAAATACAATCCGTGAGGTAAAATGATACTTCTATTGCCAAATTATAGTAATTTACAGAACAATTATTCCAATCATAGCTAACGGTGCGAAATAAATTGATCTTTTATTAAGATTTGGAAAATAGTAGATAGTAATTTTTCTTAGACCCTGAAGATGTTTTACTACATGTTATTAATTTATAAACAAATATCTCCAACATAGTACTTTATTTGTTGAAATACCACAAAGGCCGGCTGTTGTGTAAGCACATTTGACACAGTTTAAACTATCAACTGTGAAAGCAGCGAGATACGGTTTAGTGATTCCTAATTACTGCTCACGGCCGTACTGAGTGTAACACTTAACATTTTAACAACTAAACAAGTTGCGCAACTTTAAGGCTTTGTTATCGCAAGAAGATGGAAGAACATACTCTTGAAAGTAACACGAAATCAATTGAGAATTTAGCCATAGTCTACTTTTGTCTTCCACAGCTTATGAAAACGTCGTTCATTTGTCTTGTTATATTTCTTATTTTCTGTTATAACAAAATTATTAAAATTTCCGTTACTTTTAATAACATTTTTACGACCATTAATAATTTCCACGAAGACTTCATTATTTAATTAGAACGAGGAAGAGGGGTCAGAGTTTATCGGCGGCGTCGGTTCATGGGGAATTATTAGCATCTTGTATAGCGAGAAAGTTAAAAACAAAACACTAATGTTGGAATATAATGTTCGTAGGAGCTTAAAGAATATTTTGATATTGTGTTGAGTCGGGTCATTGGCTGTATTTACCCGGGCCGCGACGTGCTTCAATATTAATAGCTCCATACAGAGCTGCAGCAGCTGCTTCCAGCTAGCGGCGACGGAGTCACAGTGCAGCCTTTATGACGATGTTTACCGCCGCTGCCTTGTCCGTATACTCCTTTTGCGCCTTAAGAAAGTCCTTTTATACAAACTTCTTAAATTATGCTCAGACTTATTACTCGGTTTAGTCGATTATTTTTCGTAGGTCGCGAATATGTTATATTTTAAACGTAACGTGTAATATTATATGTTTAAGTAATAACTTTCGTTCATAGTTTCACACCATTAAATATCGATTTGATTACTTCACGCAAAATAAAATAAACAGGAATTTCTATTTACATTTGAATATTTTGCATATGAATGTGAAGTAGATAGTAGTGTAATTGTTATTCTGTGTATTTAAATAATGTGTAATACAGGAGGATCTGTGGGTATAGAAGCGTTAGTCCATGCTACAGGATGTATTCGAAATGCGCCTCGAGTGGTTCTCGTGCGTGCTCGTGAATGCATTTGTGTGAGGCCGCTTGTACGCCCGTCCTCGTCCTCGAACACTGAAAGAGTTATTCAGTCATAAAGTCGTCTCATATTTTACCCGACTCGTGTACAACGGACTTGCGAATAAATTATGTATCCACGTTGCATTTTTTTCTGCATGTTAACATTCTTTTTATATTTTCACGTAGATAATTAAGAATCAAAACAATCAAAATTGAGTGAATGTGATACATAGTCGCTGTGTAGAATTGTCCTGTTTGCAAATATTAGTACATAGCATGCTTAATAATAGCGTTTATGCAGTAACATTTGTTTTGTAGTACTTCAATAACATCAATCAATTTAACAATTATTGTAACAACGCATTTCGGCTGGATCGCGTCGCTAATATAGGGTCTGAGAAAAAAGTCTCAGACATGCAGTAGTTATTAAAACAAAGAAGTTTTATATTACGTTAGATAAAAGTAAATATCGTATTCAGCTACTCTACGCTCGGCCAAAGTTCCCATCGCTGTAAACAAGAACAAAATGCATTTAAAGTCGGATTCTGTTATAATGTCAGTTCGCGTTCCGTTTCTTGCCACTTAATGGGTTTATGTTAAAAGTTTTACAGTTAAACCTACAAGTTTATAAATGTATCGATTCTTTATCGATTTACGAACTAATACATTTTAATTTAGAATAACATTATTTTATTTAACGTTGCTTATAAAGTTGATTATCCTTTGCAAATTATGTACGTTTGTATGCATAAGCAAGCAAACTGCTGTGACGTTAATTGGTAATTGAATATTTTAGATCCACTCTAAGTTAGCTAACTTCATTATGGTGCTAGATTGTCTGTTCTTGTGTGTTTCTTAGTAAACTATCGGTTTGTTCTATCACGCGAATTTCAATTTAATTTACTTCAACTTACTTACGAGTTTTGTGCGTTCGAAATATGATTTTATGACCTTAGTTTCTCGTTACGTTCTCGAACATTATTATTATTTTAAATGGTAAGAAAAAATTAAAAAACATTGTTTTGTATTGATCATTTATAACATAAGACCAAGAGAGTATTTTCTTTATTCTTATAATTGAACCCCAGCAATTGATAATCTCTGTTTCCAACGAATTTATTTTTGCAATGTTAGTACCACTTTTCGGTATTTCATCGAGCTTATTAACATAATTTAGCCCCTATAATTTCGTTTCTTTTTAAAATTGGAAGACTTGGAATCAAACCTCCAAACGTCAAATCGTAAGTCCGACTTTCGACCGTTTAACTATAACGGTTTTCATCGCGAGATTTATAAAACAAGGTCTCCAAATGATTTTTTTTTATTTATTTTCGTATACATATTTTTTTAACGTCTATTTGTTTACATCAACCCAGTCATAAATATTGAATATGATAGGATAGAAATGAATAAACATCTATTTATTAATTCAATACATTTTTATACTATTATGCTCCATTTTATGATGTAACAATTTATGGAAGATCATTATTTTAGTATAATAATTACTAGGTTTTAGAATGTTAACTTTTAATTGCGGTCAAACAATTTCTAAGTATAATAATGGACATGCTTCAATACTAGGTTCTAAATTTAAAAAAATGATTATTTTTCTGCTTTGAAAATCTTGTATTTACCATTGATATTTAAAGAAGAGGATTTAAATATATTTTTTTAGGACCCATATAATGAAGAATGATTGCCCTCTTTGCAGAGAGAACATATTAAAGTTATAATTAAATACATTCAGTATTCCATCTCTAACATTGCATAAAAAAGTTTGTAATAGCAATTAAATAAAATAAAAAGTCACCTTCTAAGTTATTATAAGATCATTTTTTTATTATTTCTCATATTAAGTTCACTTATTGTTTTATTTAATGGTTGATAAATATTAATAACTGACTGCTTCAAAGTCCTTGCATATAAGTAGGTACCTATAAACATATTTCTTCGCCAAATTAGTACCTAGAAAATTAATAATGTACTTACAAAATGTTATATCTTACCTGAAGTTTCTGCGGCAGTTAGAATTTGAATAAAACAATGTGTTGTTAACAGAAGCCCAAGAAAATTCCTCGAATACATCTTTAGTAACCGTTCTAATTCTTCCATAACACGATATAAAGTATTAGATCACCACTTAGAATTGCACATTACTTATTGTTTCTAAACTTGTTTCATGACAAAAATATATATTAGTCAAATAGATACTTGAACATAGCTGCATTTTTGATTTGGTTGCTAGGATTTTAACTCTCACAACATAACACCTGTGGGATTTGCGCGATTCCAAACAGCACGAAGGTACGAAAGTTCACTCAACTTTATAGGCCCTATAAAGTAGTTTTAAAAAGTACATGTTCATAACTTAACGTTAACTTAATCACATTTAAGCTCACTGTTAAGAAAGACAATAAAAACATTACTTCTTTAATAATTTTGACGATATTTAAAAACTTTGAAAGTTTTTCAAACTTTATTTCACAATCACTTATTATTTCACTCGTCGGACGTGAGCGGGACGCGTGCGTACGTACGAACTTGTCGGGTTCAGTCGCATACAGTGTGACCAGAATTTGAATTGAATATTCTACTGTTTGTTTGTCAAAATTTTGCAGTTTTTTGTGCCAAATGCTAAAATTCGGCACGTAAGTTATCTCATAAACAGTCACAATAAATGGTATCGTTTTACTTTGCACTAAAGACGTAAATTTAATCGTTCTAAAAGTTTTCTTCCAAATTTTGCATATTTTAGGTAAAATTTACATTTACAAATAATCTACAGCGTAAATACCAATCGAGGTTTATCAATTTTTAATTTTGCAAATTTTTTGCGATGGTATACAACATTTTGTGAAAATCTCTTTCCTTATCAAATTGTATAATTCGTCAAAATTTAGCTAAATTGGTACAATTCTGCTACAACTGGCCACACTTGCTTATAACCTGAAAAAAGGACCAAAAAAAGTTGACCTCAGCCAAACATTTCTTTTCATTTAATTAATTTCTTTAAATTTCCAATGTATAAAGTAACATTTAAATTATGCAAGTAGCCGCATATACTTTTTACTTGTTATTTACTTTAAAATTAAATAAATATTATTTTGATAGATTGATCTCAAAACTGCAACACTGCAACTTAGAAAAAAATGTACCACAGACTCTAGGACACAACATTGACTTGGCATAAATGGACAAGGCAAAGAGCCTATAAGCATATTTTACGTGTGCATTTTAGGTTAAAAATTACGTTTTAATCACTGCACACTAGTTTAAAATAGTTTACACTTATAAAGGGCACATTTAGTGTAAAAACTTTGTAGAAACGAATGTTCGTTTTTATTTGATACGAAATCTAAATTCAACTTTTGTTTGGCAGGTCCTGCCATTCAAAGTCAAAGTCGTATACCAGAGAGTATTAATTCCTTAAGTTGTGTCTATGGTCGATATAATTTTACCGTTTGCAACACCGGCCCCGCAGAAATCTTTCTTTTTCTTTTTGGATAACCTGTCATTACTGAACGTTGAGGCGGGTTTTTAATCCTAGGTAATCATTAAATTTACCTAATTCATGGACATAAATTGAACCAAATCTATTACTATATCCAACAAGTACCTTGTGTAAAATATTATTTCAGTGATTTAGGTGCTAACATCTTGTTAACCTTTATTGTTTAGATATGTTTTGACGTTTCTTCTCCCGTGCGCTGGTGAAGTGTTTTACAGTAATTGTTTCTAAATTTCAGCCATGGTGCGTATGAACGTATTGAGTGATGCCTTGAAATCAATTCACAATGCCGAGCGAAGAGGCAAACGGCAAGTTCTCATTCGGCCCTGCTCTAAAGTTATAGTTAAGTTCCTCACTGTGATGATGAAGCACGGATACATCGGTGAATTTGAAATTGTCGATGATCACAGGGCTGGGAAAATTGTAGTCAATCTCACCGGCAGATTAAACAAATGTGGAGTAATATCTCCGCGTTTTGATGTACCTATCAATGATATCGAAAGGTGGACTAACCTCCTTCCATCCCGGCAGTTCGGGTAAGTCTCAGAGTAATTTAATAATATTTGTTTAATTTAAGTTCCTGTACTGTTTTTCATAACCAATTAAAACTTTCTTAATTAAATTAATTATCTGTAATTTAACTATAGCCTCAATTCTGGCATGTTTATAAGTTTTTTTAAGTAAATGTAAGTAGGCTGTGTAGTAACACAGAATTGAGGTTTCATGAAAGAGTTTTCAGGTTTAATGTCTACATTTTATGGCATGGTAAACAAACATTTAAAATGAACCATGTTGTAGAAATTCTATATTTTCTATGTTTATATTAGTAACCTATTCACTGACTTTAATGTAGAATATAAACATGTAACATGTAAACATGCATGCAACTGCAAAGTGGTTATTTACATTTGTTTTAAAAAACACAATGGGATATAGATGGCATTGTTTTGTGTTACATAAAAATTCTACTTTAGACCTTGGCATTTGGTTCTAAACAAAACACTAAAAAAGCAACCAGTTTTTTTTCTCTTAATTTTGTAGTATACAGCTCTTTTCTCCACATAGTCTATGATGAGCCACAACTGGAAATGAAATTAGGTCTCGGTGGGCTCGAAAATAGTTGGCACGTACAGATGAATATTGATGTCATAAATTCTATAAAACATGAGATAGTTTACTGGGCGCTTCAGATTTAAAGTTATACCAGCACAATCACCGCGGATCACCAATAGTTCTTGTTGGTTGTCATTTGAAGTATTGTGCAATATTAAATGTTTTTACACAAATTGATGCTGACTGCCATAGAAAGTATTGTCTGTGTAGATTCATACAATTATAGCTATAACCTTTTGTAGCAATAGTAATGAGCTGGAAAGAATGGGTAAACATTCCCTGCCTTCACTCCCATTAGACTTTCCAAAAAATTTCATATTCTTTAGATTATGAACCAGATGATTTTCTTAACTATCTTTTCAATACCATTGAATTTATCAGTAATTCAAATATGGTCCATGACTTACTAAAAATAGCACTTAATGTAGCTTCTCAAATGAAAACAGTCTATTTTTTAAGCACAAGCAAGACTGCAATCATTTGCATATTGTTGACCAGTCATGAGTTAACTTGTGTTTGTATGGCCGAATGTTGCTGACCGGACACAAATAAACTCGTGATGGGCCTTTTTTTGCGATAAATTTTGAGATAAATTTTCAGTAAATTGCTGGTCAACAGCGTGTTAAAGTTAGAAGTTATTTATTATTGTCTGTAATATTATATTTTTTTTATATTTAATTCCAGTTATCTCGTCCTGACTACCAGTGGTGGCATAATGGAC
The DNA here is from genome assembly GCA_013186455.1 of Papilio dardanus tibullus. NCBI lineage: Eukaryota > Metazoa > Arthropoda > Insecta > Lepidoptera > Papilionidae > Papilio > Papilio dardanus. The sequence goes on along the minus strand of QDHC01000144.1, from coordinate 1,125,073 downwards.
CATGAAGAAGCCAGAAGGAAACATCTCGGAGGAAAGATCCTAGGCTTCTTTTTCTAAGGTTAATGCAATACATTTGAAAAAATAATATTTGTTTTATTTATCATTCTGCTTTGCTAAAGAATAATAATACTTGGCATGGTGGTCTACATTATCATCCTGCCCTCGTCATTATGGTGGGTCCGGCACAGTATTTACTACACCTCCATACTTCCCTATAAGCCGTATATTCTGAATTTACGCATTTTTCCGCATATCTCCTTCCCCACAATCCATTTATGCTTTCCTGGCCCCTTGGTCTACAAGGAATCTGAAAGTCATGAAACATGTTTGAAAACACTGCCAGTGTGGAATGTGGACACTATGATTTATTTCATCAATTCTGACCCATGACTTTCCCTTGACTAAAATTTAATTCAAATTCAATCATCATATGGGATTTTTTCTTAGTACTTTATTGTTTGCTTGGTTCCTTTTCCACCATTAACTTATTTTTTGTTTGAAATGTTATTTTTGAATAAGCAATATTTGATCAATGTGCTTAATAAAGTAATAATATTTTTTTTATTGTGGTAATATGAAGTTTCAGTAAATGTGCATGTGCATACTGAACACATCACATGACTAATATCATTTTTTTATATAAGCATTCCATCCATGTACGAAGGTCATGTGAAGTTGCAGCTAGTGTAATATCAGGAGTCGAAGTGACTACGTAAATTACTGGGTTATTGTAGTACAATTTTTGAAACAGAAAAACCACAAAGTTAAATTTTCGTTGCTATTCTTCCGAGCAAGGCGTTTCGTAAAAAAAATCGAATCACTCATGAACATTCCATAGCATGGTAGCTTGAACCGAAGATGTTTTTTTGTCGTTGTTGTCGGTTGAGAATTTTCTTAAAATGAACTCAAGTTTTAAACAAGCAAGAAAATGTTTAGGCAAAAATTGAATTAATGGCACAGAATGAGTCCTCGACAACGGATTCTTCTGTGAATTGTATGTTTTTCATGTAATCCCATTGGCGAAAGCATGAGCGAGCATATTATTTAGCTAACTGCATTACTGTCGAACAACTGTTATGGTATAGAAGTAAATAACGCTTTAACCGTTATAATTGCATTGCGTTCCCGATTCCAGCCCATTGTCTACATTAACTGTTGGCTTGGTTTGATTAAAAAAATTATATACCCACTGTGTCACGTATTTACAGTTCTAGATTGGTGTTTGGTTCTGGTCGTAAGTACATACGCTGTTAACCATAAATAAAGATGCTCGTTCTGTTGTTTTATTTAAGCATACCCACTTCGTCAAGTACAGCGCCAATCAAGTCTAGTGAGAGAAAATACCCCGTGAAATTGTCATGTCTCGAGTTTTACTGCAATATTTGTTCTAATATTATAAATATTGTAGTCTCTGTTTAGTGAATTTGGAAATGAAAAGGATGATAATTGATAATATTTATAAACAAAATGAACCTTGCGTTGCGGTACAGATATACCCTCCCTTTCTTTTGTGTTTCAAGTTTTATAAGCAAAAGGAAACTTTTTGGGAATGTTTAATTTTGTAACGTTAGAAAAGCAACAAATTCAAAGTTGTAAATATCACAATGATGTTTTTGTAATCATTTTAAAAATAAGGAATAAATTACATGATAACGTTGACGAAAGTATTGACGTGACTTTAGCGTAATGTTCATGAACATATATGACATCATTTGTTGCGCAAGCAATTTGAGAATAACGAAGCAGTTGTGCTCAGCAATTTTGGGCGAGCGATGTCCTTCGTTTGCTAAATTAATATCGTATGTATCTAACGTAGCATCAATCACTTAATTACATCTCTATCCGAAATAAAGCGATTTTGGGGTAAAATAATTGTTTACGATTACAGAACATTGGTGCAATTTCCTCTGCTAATATTTAAAAAATTAAATACCCCATACAGTTATGTCTAATATTAATCGGCTCGCCTACCAATGTAAACACCCACGGAAGCACACGCCATTTGACGCCTCCATTGAAAAACTTGTTTGGAACACTAAAATCGATAATTCAATAACCTATATAGAGGCTGAATAAAGTGGTTAATATTAAATGTACGTTAACGAGATGAAGCAAAATCTTATGTTAGAGTTTCGTAAGATATTCTAAATTATTTTGTATCTTCACAGATATTGAAGCGTTAATCGCTGTGTTGTTTAAAATAGACAAGGTCATATTCATATCTTTAGTAACATATTTATGTCGGTACATATTCCACATGAAACTATTCTAGTTAGTTGGCTGTATGCTACCAAGGTAAGCAACGGGTATACCGTTACTATGCGGTTAAGTGATCAGAGTCAATAGACTCATTTATTACCGCCGACGGATCAGCAAGTCGCTCGTCTAAATTAATAGAGTTTAATAATGTGAGAGGCTTAAAGCTTCCTTTACACAATTTTTTTACTTCAGACTATGCTATGTTTGAATGGTGTCTTTGTAAAACCTTACCTCAGAAGGAAGCTATATGTATGGTTATGATTCTCCTTTCAAATCGCAATCCCAGATTTTCTTGCAGACAACGCGATAACTGAAACACCTTGCAACTTCATTCTAGGAGTTGACACGTCTTTTGGCGTTTGTTGGGTCGAAAGTTGTCAACACTTTTTAACTGAGAGAGGCTGTATAATATATTTACAGATAGAAGGTAAATATTGCTTTCTCTTTCGCCAAACAAGTCTTCTATCGGTGTAAACTGGATGTATAAGCAGAAGAAACTTTACCTCAATGTAGCAAGTAGAAGAACAGATGAATGATGCAATCTGTCTCTAGATTTTACTATATTTTATAACTAAATGAAGCATGACGTTGATTAGTCATTGTAGTAAAATATGCAATTGTTAGTATTTCGTAATTGTTAAAAAAAATATGTTTGAACAGTCGTCCCGTTTTGAACCTAACACCTAAAATAAAATACCGTCAATGAGCGCCACTGAGCTGCGAGGCGCGCGTGTCGCGGCGCGGTCGGCCCGGCTTCCATTCTCATTCCGCGCCCGACGCCCGCGCCCGCGCCACTCCGCTACACTCGCCGGCCGTCGCTCGACACGCACACGACGCTCGCCTGCTCGCCCGCCAGACAAAAATGTGTTACGGGTCATTAGTGCACTAAGTTTCTAGTGACAGTGTTCGTGTTTCAAACACCTAGACCCTTTCGTTTTTTCGCTCCCGCCAAGGACATATAATAAAGGATGATGGCTCCCGAGACCGTGGTGACCGTAGACCCCAACAAGCCTTCCCCCCAGCAAGCGCCGCCGCCGCAGCAGCAAGGCGGACCGCTAGACTGGATCAAATTTAACATAGATTACTTTAAAGCACCGCCGGGATTGTTAAAGATCATCCAATTGGTAAGTCTTATTTGAATGTATTTAAAAAAATATATATTAACCCATATTTTTATAAAAGTTTCAAAATCTCCCATCAATTTCCTTTTCCACAAGATAAAATCGCAATAAGCTTTTAAGTTATTTAGTTACGGAAATATCCGTATTTGTCGATAAAACCACGTCACTGCTCAACTGAAACTGTTATTATTAAATCGTGACATAAGCCTGCTCAAGAGTATTTAACTGCTCAGACACCCAGTATGATTTCATTGTGCAAATTAGAGTTGGTATTATATCTTCATAAGAAATTAAGAAGGAGCGTTACGTCGTTAAATAATGCCGTGTACACACTGGGCGGCTGAATGTGTACGTGTATGCGAGTTATTGAGGTCGTTTGTGCTGTCGTTTAATGCTGAGAAAGCTCTTTGATGGCATGGAGGTCAGTCGACAGTCAGCAAGCAATGGGATTTGTGCAACGCGGAAGAACACAGCCTACGCGAATTTGTGAATTTCCATTGCACTAACTTTATTATATCTAAGCTTGGATACTGTTACCTTAACATATCCAAGTGAAGTGGCTAGACGAGTCGATGCCACTGGTCTTGTTGATTTTTTATGGTAACGTCATAGTAATGCATTTTTTAATAACCTTCAACTCTTGACGAGTTATTATTCAAAAAAAAAATACAATTTGAATGAGACTGGTTTCGTTGACGTAGACACCAAATTATATAATCATTTTATATTGATACTAACATTTTAAAGACAACGGAATGCAGACTGGTGTATCAGTATTAAGTATTTTAACTATTAGAGGTCCATTAACATACTTATCTATACTATAACAGGTATTTGAGCTGTAGGAGTCGGTGTTCGAGGACGATGGAAGTGTTTTAGTCGCCCACCGGGCTGATATCATCTCTCAGTGTCACAAGTCACACATGTTATGTGCCACCGTAACATTGCGAAGTTCATCATATAATCTTACTAGACATATTGAAGATAGATATTTTTTTAATGATCAAGTCAACGATAGACGTCAATAGACAACAAAAATCAAAAACGTCTCTTTGATTTTTGTTGTCTATTTGACAACATGACTCCGATTGTTTCCACAACCTTGGAGAAAAGACAATTTGTCTCTTTAAGTTAGTAACTAACTAATTCCGAAATTTGTCGGTGACATATTCATCCTTGTCATCACATCACATAAGATTTACATTTGTTTAATGAAAGCAGTTGATGTTTATCAACAATGAAGGTATTTGCTGTAGACACGGACGGAGGATGCTAGATTGCATTAGAAGTCTTAGTACATTGATATTAGTTATGAACACGCATTATTCAAAGAAAAGATTGTGTAATAAAGTAAGGATAAAAAAATATTTAACGTTAACCAAAAGGTTTTGCTACTCGTCGATGCACTAGCCCACGTAAGTTTAATAAAAAACGTTGCCACCTCCAAGGTGGAGTCTTGAACTTTATTGTGATAAACCTTGATAGAGGTACTACAGTAATTATAATGTACAGTATTATTAGCAGATTTTAAATGTTGCAGATTTTTTTGTCATTACAAATATTAACAAGTGAATCATCGAAATATCAAATAAAACCACATGACCTTGAATGGGTACGCCACGAGATTACTTAGAATAGATTATTCCGATAATAATGTTGTAGGAAAGATTTTCGAACAAAAAACCGGGCGGAATTAATGGCCTCGTATTTATACAAATGTGACAAAATTCTAAAATGTATTTCCTACAATATTTCTGAAATCTAATCAAATACAATATCTCTTTGCCAATTCTTTAAATCAAATAATAAATTACGTTTTTCGGACTCGAAATTCAGTAGAGAGTATTGGAATATTTGTCAAATAGGTAACCAGGTGTAAAATTATCCTTCGAACCCCCGGTACACAGAGACATGTGCAAAACATACAATACAAAGGAAACCGGTGTTCATAAAGTACGGTGTGGTTGGGTTATCTCTAAACGAGGGTGAAATCATGCACCCATGTTATGTCGAAAATAACAAATGTAATTACTTATGTATTTTTTTGTTGCAAGTGTAATTTAAATATCCTTTTCTTATGTATTTATTAGCATAATAATGTTTTACCTTGTATCAGTATTAATGTTAAGTATTAGTAAACAAAATATAATTATTAAAATAAATATTTAAATTGTTTGTCGTTAAAATATCTAGCCTTTAAACGCAACATTGCTGACTGTAATTTAATTAATAGTTACGTTACTAAAATTAATAGGATTACAGACTTTTTTTTACTTATAATCAATTCAAGTTAAATATTTACATAAACGACCTATGTTAAATCCTAGGAATGTTACATTAACATTTACATTATAATTAAATAACGATTTATTCATTAACTTCATAATTACCTTACCTATATTAATTAGTTCCAATTCAGACTGTCTGACATAGGTTATTTTAAGCCTCTTTAACATCTGCTATCGTAAAAATATGTTTAATACTTTTAATAGGACGTAATTTTTCGTAATATCTTTTAACTTATATTACCTACCGTTTCATACATTATTCTATCCATTTACAACGCTTAAATCAGCTTCTGGAGAATTTCTAACTGTCACCACTCTCACTGATCTTGAGTCTTTCTATTGTTACGACTATCTGTTGATTTCTTAGGCCTTGTTCGCACCAGGATAGTATTTTAGTCAAGTAGCAAGTAGCATTTATTTGAACAAAGGATTTACTACTGTTCGGACTCGTTTAAGCCTAAACCTACGCACTAGGGTAGTAATTTAGTAACTAAACTTATCCGAACAGCAACATTTTAGTAGAATATATTAGAAAATCCTTTGTTCGGATAAATGTTAATTGCTACTTGACTAAAATACTATCCTAGTGTGTATGAGGCATTAAAGATATCAAACTTTCGTAACGTAAGTAAGTACATTTTATACTTTAAGAACAAGGAACAAACCTTCTGCTTCGGAATACAATGTCCTTAGCGATCTTAATAAACCTTTGACTGGCTACAGACTAGTTTCACTGCATATTTCGAAGGCATTCCTTAGGTTGTAATTTGAATATAATTGAAATGCGCGTACAAATTGATGTATTTAGAAACATGATACGACTCGTTTCATTATTTGTTTTTTCTTGCCATATGTTTAAATATTGGTATGAGAATAAGTGTGACGACACAACCTAAAAGGGCACCTTTAACCGATGAGTAATACACGGTAAGGTTAAAGAAATCTGATTACATCAGTTGTATAAAAAAGCGGACTAAGTGCGAGTTAATTTCGGCCGAAAAATTAATATTGATCGCTGTATTCAAAGGTCACTACAGTTCTATAAGAAAATGTTGATAGATTTTTTTCAATTTTGAGAGATGTAGCAGTTAAAAACCCCTTTTAGTTGGTCTTATGTTAAATTGTCCTCTCAATTGCAATAGTTTTGCATCAAAACTTGTTTTATGATATCGTCTTTTTTACTCATCTTATTTCTTCAGCCAGACATGTCTATGAGTTAATGATAAAAAGTTCATGAATGCAAATTACTTAGAAACATTTTGATATCATTTATACAGGTAGTGATTTCGCAGAAGGCAATGTTAAATAATACAAAACGACACGTCTGTAGCCACCTACTTGAGACTTAATATGGCAATGATTGAATTCTCATGAAAATGAGTCATGCTTTGTCATTCATTTTAGCGACATAGGTGCAAGTGTTTTTATTACGAAAATATTCGCCTTTGAAATTACGTGATTGAATACTTGTAATTATGACTCTATTATGAATAAAGTGGTCTGCTATAAATATCTGTGAACAAATAAAATAGTGGCAGGTAATGCCGCACAGCTCCGAGCGCCTTGCCGTGTGCTCGTAGCTCGTAGGTATGCATAACTTAACCAAGGACGTTTGTCTTACGTCACGGTTTCGTAGGATCTTGACAATCTTGTGTATTGTGACACACGGTACACTTCCACTTTCGTACACGATATTTTTTTAATTTTCCACTGAAGTTCCACTATTATCTTTTATTGATACGTAAATAGTTTTTTTTATAGAGTATGAGGGGTAAGAGTATCCTTTTTATGAAATTCCCGTTGGGATTGAAACCCTGTGAAATAGAAGTGAAGTCTGAAAATTGGTTCATGTAACAAAGTTAACATAAGTTGAACATTTACCCGCTAATTTATTACCGGTTCTGATAGATGATTGAGGATGTAATCGATAGATATAAAAACACAGGTCTAACGCGACTCTGCCCTTGATACAACAATGGGATCTGAGACTGACATTGTTTAAGTAACTGTATAGAAAATACTGTTCTGTGTACAACTGTAAATGATGTGATTTGTCTATCACTTATTATAAAGGAAAATATGTTTTATTTTATTGCATTTGCTGAGAGATAATACGTGTCAAGACAGTTAAAGTTTTATTTTAACGAGTATTTAAAAAAACAACACATTAATTGTCAAATTGACTGATGTACTAAGTTTTGATTACGATGAGAAGTTGTAAGGCCAAAACGATCTACTCGGCGGACCTGTAAAAACTTTTCTTGCTAAATAACTTAAAACAATTGGTTATAACTTAGTGATTTGTTTATTTAGCTAACGACTTGATCTTACAAACTATCAAATCGAACGGAATGTTACAATATGACCTCGCTTTATGTAGGCCTTTTCAATTTTCCTGAGAATGCAATATGTTAGGTAGCGGATACTTTAATCGTGATTGCTCACCGTTCGCTTGTAGTTACTGTAAATGATGATCTTACAGCTAAGTAACCGACTGGCCGATGCCATCTATTGACGTAAAGTTAACCTTGTTTCTTTTTTTTTGGAATAAAACGTTGCTATAATGTTTTTACGATCTTGGATCAGATGATGATGTTGCCGTTAATCTATTGTTTTTAGTTTTATATTCACTTACCTTGAATTTCCACTGCTGAAAGATCAATGCAAAAAATGTTATTACAGTTTTTTTAAAATAAATGTTCTTTAGAAAAACAGAGACAAAACTATGTTTTGAATGATCGTTACAGTAGTAGCAACTGATGGTTAGAAAGAAGTATGTGTGTAGAATACTTATAAAATATTTATTCTCGGAAGGTAGACAGGTGCAGTATTACAAAGGGTTTAAGTTACCGTTGTTCTCATAATTGTTTTCAGCGATTGTCCTTATCTAAGTGTAACACGAGTGGTTATAGTATACGCGTTCGTGCGCGTTTACTGAAACTTCAATTGTTTCTATTACACTCTAACTATGGTTTAAGATAAGAAGATTTAACTAACAGTTTGTGTAATCGAGTTTTACAACAAGAATACACGCGTGTTATGTTGATATTTATTTCAAAATGACTAATAAAAGATGATATACATAAAATAGCTAAAGATTATGTTAAATTAAGGTGGTTTTCATGGCGTGTTATTAGATTTGCCGAGCTTAATTGTTTGCAATTTGAATTTTCTTTGCTATTGCGGTAATCAATTTACTTTCTCTTTTTACTTTCTCGTTTATCGTGCTGTTAGAGTACAATATTTTAAATAATATTAATCAAAATATATTTATAAAATGTATGTATAACTAGTAATTCTAGAACATTTTAATTAATACACATTCCACATGTTATGTGGAAGTAGATAAAAAAAAATAATCGCCTTTTAAAGAAAAAAAAAGCAATTTATATTTAATGATAAGGTCAATGAACCTTACGAACAACTGGATATATAAGTATGTGTAGATTACTTTTTTCACTTTCATATTTAGTTGTATCCCTTTACAAGTCGGTAATTTTAAGGAACAACTTTCTCCGGTTTGAGCTTAACGGAAGTATATATAACCACATATTTTAAAGTTGATTATAAAATAGTGTTGAAGATACTCCACAATGTTAGAAGCTCTATGAAACAAACATTTTTGCGGATGTTTTTAACTTCATTTAAAAACTAATTTATAAATCTGCAAACGAAGTATACTCTTTATGAATATCGGAGCTCGATAATGAGTAATTAAAATTTAGCAAACGTAAAGTTTTATTTGAGTGCGAGGTCGGGAGAAAGCTGGCGTTGAAATGAAAGTAGTCGTCTGTCCGGGTGAGGCGGTATAAGGCCCGGCCGGCCCGCGCGGCCACCACGGCTGTCGTTTCCCCATCATTTCACTTGCTCGATATCCAAACAACATTCTGTTTACATGTTTGTAAAGTCATTAAAGCGCTAAACGGTAAGTCGAAGACAATTTTACGGTGGGCATGATCGTATACATGCTGTATTATTTTTAGTAAATTTTTAATATCAGGCAAACGTTCATCGTGAATTTATTGACGTCACATTCATTTAGCTATTAATAAAACCACAGATAATTTAAAAGATGCTAATGTTGGTACATGTTATAAAACTTGGCTTGATGAGATTAAAAGATAAAAGAAACGGGGTTGGATGTAACATTTTTCTTAATTATGATTTTCTTCAATTTAATTTACTCAAACAAAAATTTTCATTAACTTTTTTATCTGACGTATGTATACTGTTTATAAGAAAACCAAAAAAACATATTTAAATAAAAAGCATAAAAAACTAAAAAGTACAAAATAACGTAGTATAGAATAAATTAATTTTATACACGTCTTATGCAAACCATTCAGACCTTTAATATTAATAAAATACTATTATTTGTGAGCTATATCTATTTATTGATAGGTTTGAGGTCGGAGCCAAGTAAAATATAATAGGGATACATAACACCTACGAGTACATGCGCTGTGAGTTAGGTTTGTTTACGTTGGCTAATCTTTAGTATACAAATTGTATTATGCCTCATACACACTAGGATAGTATTTTAGTCAAGTAGCAATTAACATTTATCCGAACAAAGGATTTTCTAATATATTCTACTAAAATGTTGCTGTTCGGATAAGTTTAGTTACTAAATTACTACCCTAGTGCGTAGGTTTAGGCTTAAACGAGTCCGAACAGTAGTAAATCCTTTGTTCAAATAAATGCTACTTGCTACTTGACTAAAATACTATCCTGGTGCGAACAAGGCCTTACAGTAAGTAAGCTGTATATAATAGTACGTTTTATTTTGTTTAAGGCTTGGCTCCGCCTTCAAACCTATCAATAAATAGATATAGCTCACAAATAATAGTATTTTATTAATATTAAAGGTCTGAATGGTTTGCATAAGACGTGTATAAAATTAATTTATTCTATACTACGTTATTTTGTACTTTTTAGTTTTTTATGCTTTTTATTTAAATATGTTTTTTTGGTTTTGGAAGGCGGTTTTTTTAAACGCAGTTTTTTTATTTTATTTTAAGCTTTTTAGTGTCTTTAATAGGCTGTTCTGTAAACTACAGTAGAATTTTTCTATCACACCATATAGATTATAACATTCCGTTGTGTTTTATTATCTTAATATATGAAATAAATAGTTTATTTTAAAAATTATAACTACGAAATGTGAAACAAACAAATTAAAGCTATTTAATACGAGTACTAGTTGTTGCGGGAGACTTCGTCAGCGCAGTTATTTATAACAAAATACTTAATATGTACTCCATATTGCTGCCATCCTTATCTGATTGGCCTACAAGACAACAATTATTATATCTTAATTTAATTATATACAATAGTCAAGAAAGATATGTCGTGTAAATACTATTACAACAAACATATTACATCGCCGCGAGCATATAAGTATTTCTATGCGCCCGCGCGCTTCTGTTGCATTTTCGAACGCGCTTAGTTTGTTTTAATTATGTAATATCTTCTAAACAATTGGTCAGAATCTTATACTGTAAAGGGCAATTATAATCTACGTTTAATACTCTAACGCAAAATCATATTTATTTGGATAAGGATTCATACCGAATACGAAATAATAGCGTCGTAACTTGCAAAATGCATTTTAATTGAAAATTTTTTGAGAAAATAAATATTATTGTGATACAATCATAGATTATAGATAAATGCCACCAAAGACAACTATGTAGCCAATTTCACTATGTATTGATCGCACATTATATTTTTTATGTAGGTCTTATAGTTTAGGCTGTATACGGCAAGAAAACACTTGTCTCGCTCAATTTGGAACGTTTTTGTAATTTTTCACGTTCCGCGTGGTTTAAAACCTTCATATCTTCTAAAGTATTGGTCAAAATGATTACCTTCAAAGGACAACTATAATCTGCATTAAATTCTCTTGATGTTGAACATATTTATTTGGATAAGGATTCATAGGGAATTCTAATAATAGCGTCCAAAGTCGAGTAAAATTTTCTTATGAAAAAATGTTTTTTATGAGAAAACCATAAAAGATAGATATATGCCATCGCGGACTTTAAATTAGCACATTTAAAGAGCTACGATCTGGTAAAACCCAAATTTTCATGGGGCCTATAGTTTAGGCTACGTAAGCCGAGAAAGCAAAAAAGTCCCATTTTTTTTTCATGTTTATTAAAAATAACTCAAAAACTACTAAATAGTTTTTTTAAAACGTAAATATGGGACCAAATGGCAGCTATTTCGCATCGAGCAAAAAAAGAATCACGTAAATCGGTTCAGAACTCGCTGCTCGACGTCCGAACATACATAAAAAAAAAAAAAACTCATTGACTTGATAACCTCCTTCTGTTGGAAGTCGGTTAAAAACAGAGAAAGTTATTTAGAGTTTTATTATCTACTGGCGGTAGACGTTTACTGGACGTTACCATGCTTCAAGGTTACTTCGTGAAAACTCCGTGAATATCGCTCAGCATTGTTAAGGTTAAGTCTCAATTCCTCAAGCTTATCTGACGGTAATTGTCCGAAAAAGTAATATTTTAAATTATGACAATGACATAAAATTAATTAACCGAACTCATTAATTTGATAATTAAGCTTTTTAAAAACTTACATTTTACATATAGAAAAAGTAGATGCTTTTTAATTTTATACTATTGGTGCTATTGACAGTATTGATATATAAAATATGGTGATACCACCTCGTAAAGTAAACCAATTGTAAATAAACTTTCGTGTGTAATTTGTACGCAATATGCAATATTTCAGTTTCGGCGTTTGTTGCGGAGTTATTCATACTTCGCGGAGTTATTACGAAAACAAAGCGATGTCGAAACCTTTACGTCGCGTATTGTGTTGCGTTTTGCGACACAGTTGGGCAGTTGAGCACACGCGAATAGCCACACCGCTCTCTGCTAGTGGATATTTTAACGAATACACAAAGACTTGTTTTACCTAATGGCAGACAAGTGAGTGTTGCGTCACTGAAGTGTATTCAATTCGGCCCTTCTACGTTCCAACGCCACCATGAAAATCTTGCGGTGTAATCTGAACTAGAAGCTACATTGTTATAGGTACTATAAGTAGATATAATAATAGAACTAATACTTTTATAGCGTACATTCGTGTCCTAACTTGCTCGAAAAATATTCCTTGTCATATTTAAAACGATGAAAAAGCATCTCTAAAAGAGCTTTCTTAGGCTGTAATGAAGTTTTGTGGATTTTGTCACATGCGGTAGAAAAGAAAGCTATCAAGGCAACCAAACCTTTAAAAAATAGTTTATTTTGTAAACAAAAATTTGAAGCTATACTTTGTTGTGGGATTTCCCTGATTAGGTACAATTATTAAACTGTGACGACTGAGTACGATTATTATTATGTATTTATAAAACTATTTTTAATTTCTTATCAAGTAATCTCTTGTATCACATTACTAACACATACTTACAATTAATTAGCGATGAGGTTATACAAATTCACTGCTTGCCTGCAGACCAAATAAATATTAAAGTGCAATAAAACAATTGTTCACGTAATTTCCTGTTACTAAAATAAAGTTAGATACGCTTATAGTTTAGATTAGACCATTATTTTCAAAATGTTTGTGACAAACGAGTTAGCAGTTTTATGCGTTTTCTCTCTACGTTACTAAGGGAAGTTCGAAAGTTTGCAATTTATTCCTGGTAGGAAAAATATCAGCAAGAATTACCGCAGATCATGTCACGTCTTTTTATTCCGCGTTTATTAGCGTTTATATTTACCCATCTCAAACAGTCGGTTATTTCGGGAGGACGCTCCTCTTGTTCTATGCTTTGCTAGTAATGTGACGCTCCGCCGGGAAAACGGGTCAGGGGAATAACAAATGAAAACGGTCACGCCTTTCATATCAAGTTAAGCAGATTAATTTGTTCGCTGTAATATTATTGACAGATAAAAAATTAATGATATATGCATTATCTACGTAAGTTGTCTGAAAAATATGTGCTAGTACACTCTATCTAAAAACATTTTCAAAATTTGAATTATTTTCCTTAATTGTGACCGTTATTGTATGGAATTCGTTCTAGTTATATAAAAGAAACAATGATAGTAAGTACTAGGTACTAGCATACATCCTCAAACGCAAGCGGTAATAGTTGTAAATTTCTCTTTCCCGTCCCGTTGATTGCGGTAATTAAATGATGCTCTGTATCCCAGAGGACCACGTCATGCGTAAGATTCGTGTGCGACCTCCGACTCCGACCCCTGGCTTGCGACACTCAATAGGCCTCATTGAGATACTTATCCTATTAGTAAGTCGAGTTAATTCTATGTCGTAATTACACTTAACTATACCATGTAATATTTCATGTGCATTATGTAGTCACTTTTTATTGCCCACTGACAGGAAGGTAACGAACAAGAGTACGTAATATTTATATGAGGGCTTGTGTGTATCGCTCCTTCGATTACCTCTGGCACAAAAAGTGCTTAAATGTTATGAAAACTTAAAAATATTTAAAGTAGTTTTTTTTTGAGGTTTGATCAACATTCAGTACTTGTATTGTAAGTATAAATAGATTTTACTTATGATATATCAGGAGCAGGAAAAATTATATCAGGGTAAATATTATTTTTGCATTTACAATATTTAAAATAAGTACCTATTGTTTTATAGTTAGGCGATTAATTGTTACATATACTGTTAACTACTGGTTTAAAGCTGAATTTATTAAAATTACAACAACGGAACGTAAATCGGGAACAAAAAAGAAAGTGCTTTAGTTTCGTGACTCCGAATTGCGAGGAAAACATAAATACGTGTAAAAATTACGTTAACTCGTTACGTAAATGGCTTGAATTTAGATCATTTAAAATAAAACCGTTGTATAAATGGAATTTTTAATAAAAACGAATAAATTTAACTAAAACTTTTCAATTATTTGAAGTATTGTGTTACGCATAATACATTTCATAATTTAAGGTTATTGAACTTAAAGCAAACATAGTCAGGGTCAATAGTAGTATAAATTGAATAGCGTCGTTTTCCACAACAATAGGATTGCATGTAGATAAAAGTATAGCTAGATATGTACATATAATTGTACCATAAATGGTACCTAATGTATATTGTTTTCCATATCAATGTGTTTTTATTGTTACTTCGTACATTTTCTATTTCTTATCGTTATAATCAGGTAAGTAGAGTGAATCACTTTTCTATGTATTACGAAAAGCCGGTAAATGAACTGACGTGTGCGGACGTAACTGTCATGGACTGATGAACATTGTTTATGCGTTTTATAGTCGCTCCTGAATCATATAATGTTGTAATTAATGAAATACTAAGTTGTGTCAATAGGAACAAGATGACATAATAGCTAGGATAACCTAAAAGTTCAATACGAACTTAAAAAATGTCCTGTCAGCTGGGCAATAAGAAAACTCAAGTCAAATATGCGTGTCGGTACTTAATATTTCGACTATACAAAATGAATTATTGGGTTTCTTTTGTGTTGAAATACTGTATTTATTCAACACAAGATTGACCTTGCACGGGGTTGTTATTACAGCTTAAATCGATATTTGTACATTATTTATGTAAGAATACGACAAGTTTCAATGTCATTTATTCATAATTAATGTAATAAAGGTTAGACATATATTATAACATTTCTACCTTAAAACTATTCATAAATAAATATAGATTTTAATTTTCGTAGAAAGTATTGAAAATCATTGTTTATCGTTAATCGTTATCTATGATTACAAACATGTTACTTTTATTTAATCGGTTATCGATGTAAAATGATATTAAACGCACAACAAACAAAAAACTTTTTGACAAATTCATCGAAAAGGTATAAAAGATCAAATAAAGAAATGCATGTATGTCAATGACAAATCAGTTTTGAAAAGAAAAAAGAAGTCTTTGTAATCGACGTCTGGCAGTTGCTTGAACTTGAGATAAAAATAAGATAATGCAAGTTGATAACATTGTTATTGTTACTCGTAAAAGTATATACAGACGATATGCATTGTTGTTATTCTCTCAAAGAATAATAAAAACAATTGTTTCTATAACTTATAATTCTATTGTAATCTAATCGGCCTATACCGAGCCCTATCTTCTATGCCATTCCTATATCCCTCCAAACCCCTTTTATATCTAAAGCCTAGCAAAATATACCTCTCCTCTTTTTCGGATGTTAAAATAACAGTGAGTTTTCACTGCGGAAACACATATGTTATACAAACGGTACTGTATCAGGTACATCCACCGGTAGGATCTGCCTTCTTTTTTTACCTACAATGTATGAGTTTTTTATGAAGAAATGAAATCGATCGCACCTCGCACAATTACAATTTGAAATGTATGAAACGGATAGAGATTTTTTATCTAACATCCGCCTTGTTGGATCTGAGTGTAATTGCTAATAGGGGAAATCCTTGTTACATTTTGTAAATATTTTTAAATAGTTTACAAATTATGATTAAAACAAGTTCGTTCATAAAAATTCGTTACTCAACATTTTAATGCAAAGGAATGTAACTAAAATACCACAAAAGTAACCTAAAAAGTTCACAAAAAATGAATTGATGTTATAAAAATGAACCAATACTTCTTAGTAAGTAGGCAAGTCAGTTATTTAGTCGCAAGCAATGATAACTTAAAGGCAGGTCAACGAACAGGTATTCGATAGATCGATGGCATGTGTGTCTCGCAGCTTATCTACAACCAACTTGTCTACTGACCCCATTTTTTATCGCCCGTGAAAGTAACGATACTTTTACCGCATGTCCTGACGCATTCGGGATACATATTGACGATCCATCACATTATTTTAAACATAAATATGATAAAAATTACACTACTTTTCTTAAGAAAATATCCAATTAATTATGTAAATCATATTTTCGTCACATAAACGGTTTTGTAATTATGTTTTTTTGCGTTAACGTAGCTTGGAAAGTCTAGTTTAGTCCTCGAATTGTCGTCACTTTGATTATAGCAATTTTACTAGTAGGTAGTGTAAGCGACAAGATATCAATAATGTGAAGTTAGTTGACTATTTCAGAATGGTATACTTAATGGTTTACAATTACACAATAAATAGATTTATTTATTTATATAAAATGAAATGTTGTTTGTTACACATTTATTTAGTTCACTGTCTACAAATACTAGTTCATTCATCGTAAATAATGTCTGATATTTTAAAATGAGAAAATACGTTTTACGTTTATTTTGCGAGAAAATGGCGGCAGTCGTATGACAAGCAAATGGATTAGCCTCTATTGCTAAAACAATTACTTTATCCAAGGCCACGAGAGCGTTTGTAAGTCGTAGTTAACGTGCGGTATCTCCGTTGTATAAATGTATATTATAATTATGGGTTTCGACTACCGTGACACTTGTATTGACATGTAATGCCGTCTCAGTGTTTACAAAGACAATGTAAGGGATGGCAATATGTGATATAAAGTGCCTCTGTAGTAGAAATCCTGTTACGTTTGCATGTTTTAATTATAAGGAAACAAAAAATAAAAAAAATCGATAACGCTTTGCTAAAAAATACTATACAAACTTTAGGTTATGTGTTAGAAAACACGCATATGACGCGAACAGGGCCCTGGTATAATTCCCGCTGGAACTGATAATTTAATAACAATAATGTTGGTTCTTTCAATAGGAGTTATTCAACAAGCGTATTAAACGCCATCTTCACAGCAACCTAGCTGAGGAAATCTGAATCCAGTTAGTTATAAATCACTAAAATCCAATTAGAAGTCTAGACGAAAGAAGTCGGCAAATCAACAAAAAATAATAAATTAAACAGAATTATTTTTTATGTCAAATATGTCTCTTTAAAAAATGTTAACTAAAAGTGATAAATATTGAAAGTCGGTCAGTATAATTTAAGCATCAAATTATCAAACTTTCTTCAACTTTCACGGTCAAATAGCACTAACGTGTAATGGTTTCGTGTGACGTTTACGTGTGTATTTTGATCACATATAATTATTGGAATAAGTGAGTATGAATGTGTTATGGGTCGTATGTCGCATGTTATCGAATCGGAAATCCGGCTACGTGTAGTTATTTGGAGCGCGACTGGGTCGTGTACGAGCGTGGATGGTCTGGGCCCATTGACAAAGGTCTCGGTATGGTGGCGTCCCATACGTATGCAGGCGGCGCGGGCGCAGCGCCGGCGCAGGGGGCGGGCGCGCTGTCACGCACTTTCACCGATTGTACGCACTGCGCTTCTCTCATGGCATATATTTTCGACCTCGATGCTCGTGTGTTTTGTTAGATACATATATTTACCGTTGAGATGATAAACAATCTCAATTTACAGTGTTAATGAGATAAAAATGTAAATTATGTGTAAAACACATTAATTAAATAATTGTTATCCATCAATGTATGACTATTGATGCAGAAAAGCTAAGATAAGTTCAAGGATTACGCATACGGGTATCCCTAACTTTTTCCTTCTGCACGCGAGCTATACGAACATCCTTGTCATTTATGCAGTTTAATTGGAAATCCCAACTGTAGCTTTAAGGCACCAATAAGAGGAAATAAAAAATAGATTTAGTATTTAGCAGCAATAGTAACGAATGTCCGGTATAACTTGGTATTTGTATAGCGGCTGGCACCTGCCTATAGCGAGCTAGAATTGCGACAGCTATGTAGTCGTAGGTTGTTCCGGCGTAGTGCAGCTCGGCGCAGGCGCAGGCGACAGAAAACCGGTCGGTAGGGGGCATGAGGAACTCGGGGAAGGGGGAGACTAGCTTCCACACCGACGTATGCTTAGGTCAACCATGTTGTGCAATCTAAATAGGACTCTATAATAGAAAATAATAATGCAATTATAAAAATTCATAATAAAAACATTGAGGTACAAATAGCGAAGAGGTATGTAGAGAGGGGTTTGTTGATAACTACTTTATATTTATATAGAGAATTTGATTTGTAAATGCCTATATAATTATAGTATTTATACAAGTTCTCAAGCCGGTTATGTTTTTTTTTATTTTTTTATCAAAGCCTTTGCCCACAAAGAGAAGCAATATGTTTACAACATTTTAGCGTAGAAATTAAGCCATTTAGCATGGTACTTGAAACAAATAAATGGCATTTAACATTTTATATTTAGCTAAATAATCTCTACCAGCCCTCTAGCGACGAAACAAAAAAATAATAACTATAACTTGTCACATAGAATTTTGTTTTAAATGTCCAAAAATATTATATGTTCATGGTGAATGTGTTAGTATACTCGACACCGTTGCCCTAGTGGTACGAGGATATACCGCTACGCCAACTATCGCTCTTAAATCTATTGATGGAAATCATTCTTTCTCGACATTGTCATTTACGATTCAATATGGTTATTTACTATACTACTTTTCATAATTGTTTGATGAAATAAGAGGTCCATCTTAATATCACATTGAAAGTTTTTTAGGATCTATTACGACGTCGGTTGTACAAAAGTAAATTTTACTAAATTACTTCCTAAAATCGTTCGGTTATAATTTTTATCACTATCATTATCAGGTTAAAACCATGATCTAGTATTAATAGTTTTAAAAATTACGCTTTCTAACTAATAAGCAAATGATTTGCATACATTCATAGTTCATAATAATAATAATCTTTATTTGCATCACAATTCACAATTTACAGTTTATCGAGACCTTGGGTCTCGAGCTAGGGCATAGTTTCGGAACCCAATCCCATTCCCCAAAATTCTAATTGTACAAATGAAAGAAGAAAATGAAGACGTAGAAGTTTTTACATTTTTTTTAGTTGTTACTACAATGAGCATAAATCTTATGACCTTTGTGTTCCAGATAATCGGCATCCTGTGCATGGCGCTGGGCTCGCCGTGGGCGTCAGGGTGGTTCGTCTTCGTCGCCGTCACCTCCTTCATCACAACGCTCATGTGGAGCTTCGTGTACTTACTCAGCATCAGAGAAGCGTTAAAACTACCCATCAATTGGGTCTTATCGGTAGGTACAGTGTAAAATAATTTTTTCAAACCCTTGTTATTTTCCGATACTGTTTTTTTTAGTAGAAAAATAGTTTAACCGACTGAAAATAAGTAGTATGATTTAATATTATTTAGAAGTTTCGTTAAATTATTACGAGTAAAAGGCATGTTATACTTATAATATAAGTAAGTCTTTCATATTCATGTTACCTTATTTTATACTTCTATATAATGTAATATGTAGATCTTAATCTTGTTTAAATAATATATAGCCCAGAGCCGGATGTTTAGTGTCATAAATAAGTAGTCTGTCAAAACATCTGACCCACCGGAAAACAAAATATGGTAAAGAGCGGATGCACAAGTTGCTTATTAATTAGGGACCAAAAGCACGAATTAAAATAAAATCATTGTTATGGAAAATAATAAATTAAGACACAAACCTAAACTAAGTAGATAAATAACTAAGTAGCCGATTTGTTATGGCTACTATACAATTTTTCTGTTGACAATATTTGGGGCTTCGACGTTACAATTATTTGAATAGAATTGTATTAAAGAAAGACATCGTGTTGTGTTTATTGAGTACAGTCCCAGGGGAGTCTGAACAATATCGTAATTGAGTTTAGTTCCCTACGGATATGGGCTAGGCTCGGCCTTGCCAAACTTTATTATATCATAAAATGGTTTGATATAGGCCAGTGATCTAATAAAAAAAGGACAACAATTAATATAATTAATTAAATAATGTTACTGTCCAATAAGAGATTGAATTGTTTTTTTTTTAATTTCCAGGAATTGATCAGCACGACTTTGGAGACGTTCTTCTATCTGATTGCATTCATAGTGATGTTTACGACGGTCACAGGGCACTATGCGAGCAATGTTGCAGCCGCTGTAAGTATAATATAACCACAGATAATATAATACTATATTAGTATACGCCATCTAGTAACAAAAAAAACTAAAAAAAATTACAATGGGATGGTATCCCATGATATAACTAAGATTAATTTAAAAGCTTCCAATTTGCATCATCCCAAATAAGTGCTATCAAGTGGGAGGTTATTTTAATCAAAATATCTCAAGCGCTTAAGATTTATGAATCTTCGATCTTTAAATTTTAATTTAATAATATCTGCTGGTCGATGTTATCACGTGTACTGAATCTCATCTTACTAAAGCAGGCGATTACTGGTAATACAACAAAATATTATTTGAACGCGCATTTCGTTGTATATAAGTTGTAAAATTGTATGTTGGTGTAAGACATTTTTCTGGTTACAGTACCTTTATAACGATAAAAATTTTTAGATATCATCATTTTATGATTAAATATAAGTACTTATTAATAAAATAAAAAAATAATAAAAATAAGTATGTGAAGATAAAAAGTTTCTTAAATAAATAATTCATCTGATATCCGGGCGCGCTTTCTTTGAACTCCATTTGAGTTAACAAATACGTGTTACTTTCACTCGACGAGAGCTTGATAGCGGTGTACGTGTTAACATAATATGTATATGTATACATGTACATATACATATAACTACCATTTTGCCAATATCGTACAAAAAAAAACAACGTTTTGATAGTTTTGAAAGTTCCAAAAAATTTTGATTTTTTTTTATCTATCTTATAGAAAACGAGTAAACTTTTGATTAATTGGAGGGCTATCCAAAGTACTTTTAGATTAGCGATATCGCGGATGAAATCGATAAACATGCATAAAACTGACATTGACACGTGTGAGATATCGAACGTCATTGTCAGTTTTATACATTTTTGACGTTCTTTATAGAATCGCTTTGTAGCGAATGTACTTTGCTTAACTCCCCCGAGCAATTGGTTACTTAATGTAGAGAAGTGCATAAACCTATTTTTAATGTAAAATATTTTATAATAACATTTTGTTCGAATGACGAATAGGGGACTACTCGTTAAAAATAAACCATAGACTAAAACACGAACAATTAAAATTTTAATATAATAAATTCTTTAACGCTTTATAGTTAAGAGTGTTTTATCCACAATGGCGATATTGTTACACAAAGGACGTGAGAACTATTATTTTCAAATAATTCAACTAAATCCAGTCACAATGGAATGCATTACCTAGTTGTGTGCGTGTGAAAAACCTACACTGTATGAGTTATCACTATTGTGTAAAATCTTAAAGAGGATAAAAATATAATATACTAGTGACCCGCCCCGGCTTCGCACGGGTTCAATTATTGTTAGTATGGCTGTTATATACAATGTTCACAGTTTTGCTGTAGTGTATTTAGTATCAGTTTTGCACCCGTGCAAAGCCGGGGCGGGTCGCTAGTTGCGACTATAATTTGAGATTTAAACTATTCTATCTCTCAAGTTGGATCGAACTGCACATGGTGTGCGAATTTTATTGTTATCGGTTAAGTGGTTTGGGAGTCCATTGAGGACAAACATTGTGACACGAGATTTATATATTTTTCCAATGATTCAGTTGTAGCCATTATTCTCAGAAGGGCGAAATATCAAAACCTTCAAAATATTTTAATTATCTGAGAATTGCACTAAGATAAAATCATTTTCCCTTAGTTAACCAGGGGGTTTACTCAAAGTAGATGCGCCACAAAGCCATTCGATAGCGATCATCACAAATGTATGGAACTGACAATGACGTTCGATATCTTACACGTGACATGTACATGACTTATCGAATGTCATTGTCAGTTTCATGCTTTTATGTCGATTCCATCAGCGATATCGCCAATCGAAATATACTTTGGGTAGCCCCCAGAACTAATCGTGTGTAAAGTTTAGTTTTCTTTTTTTTAACTTCCTTTAATTTCTGTCTATACGTATGTACTCTCTCTTACTAATAGCGCCCTCTAACATCTAATATGTCACGTAATATCAAATATACGAATTAAATTCTTATTGCATTGATAGTATTTCACATTTCTTTATATTATAAGAAAATAAGTTATAATCAAGTAATATTCTATTTGTTCTTGTTCCAGGTATTCGGTATGTTCAACACGCTGGCGTACGCTGCCAGTTCGTACTTGCTGTTCAAGGAGCACAAAGCTAGCGTGGCGGCGGCCTCGTGAAATATATTCCCCTGCGCACGCGCATTATTTTGAAAAATATTTTGTTGTCTTCTCTTTCAAATCACTTCAAAACCTCTTAGTGTTTCTATTTGTACAGAAGTCATAGTAAAATTATAAGAGGTTTTATATTCACGATATATTCCATAGAAATATCTTTCTCATTGCATTTTTATACACTAATTTAAAAGCTAGAATCACATATGTATAATTTGAAAGGTTATGTTAAATTATTGTTTGGACTATAAAGATTATATTACAATAAATAAGGCCATAGATTTTGTACCTACTTTTGTTAAGAAAGTATAGAGTTTAATGCGGTTTATCATTTTCTATTTATTATTTTTAATGTGTTCATTTTGACTGTTGACATTATGACTTTGTTATAGCCCTTATTAGAAAGATTAATTTTATATGTGTATTTTAAAAAATGATAAAAATGACTAAATGTATGAAATAAAATAAATATATATGCACATATTTTGTATTCGTATGACGCGATATTTCGTGGTTGTTTAAAATTAAATACTTCATGTTTTTAGCTTAGCTAGTCTTTAATAAGGGTTCACAAAATAATATATTTTAAGTTTATTTTGTATCGAATAACGAAAATCAAAAACCAATGTAATCGATCATATGCTGCGGTTGTGAGGGGTTTTTTTAATAAATAAATAGCAAAATATGTTCGTGACAAACTGTCGAAATATTTGAATATCGTTATCTCTGTTTATTTCGAAGTGAATGAGTGGGATGACGATATTTATGAAAGTGCAAAACCACATTCGTCAAGTCTAACTTATTACTGTTTATTTATGTATTCTAAGGTTTGATTGATTGAGATGCATACCGACACGTGTCGTATGTAGTCTACACGGAACAGAAATATAGAGCCTTTCACGACAATTTGGGAGAAAGTTTTGACGAATCGGACATTTACATTTCTACTAATATTACACACAGGGAAGATTTGTTTGTAGGTAAAAAATAAAACGGTTTGCAGCGCCCCTACCGGCCGTAAAGTGCACCAACAAATCTTAAATTTTGTGTCAAATTATCGTGATCGGCTCTGAGTAGGTACTGTAAAGAAACTCGAACAAAATTATTTTAATTCACTCGATTACGTTTCAAAGATTTATACATCGTTTTATTATGTACGTGTTAATATACCTAAGTTTGTAAGGACATTAAACGCCCAATAGTTAATTTAACTAATTTGTAAAAAGTTAATAAAGTTTATTTTAACATTTTAATAGTTATTATTTATTTCGCTTGCGTTGACCTTTGACCTAGCTACGTTAGACAAAATGGAAATCCTTCACACACTATACTACACATTCTGCAATGCTATTTAAACGGTTCTTTTGATATTTAAGTAACTTAAGCACCTTAACTTAATATATTTACAGCTCTTATCCAAACCGTTTACTTGCTCTATTTACAGTTTATTTTAAAGTATTTTACCTTCTCATTTTAATAGGTTAGTTATTAACTAAATAATTATAAAAATAGCTAAACCTAGTCTCCAGCTATACCTAATGGTTAAAGTGTAAGTGCTAAGGACTACAATTAGTAGAGTCCGTCTTCTTAATTTTAACGGCTTATAAATAGGATTAGTCAGATACTATGTCATCTCTTAAAAAATAATTCAAGGAATTCATTGGTAGTAAATACGAATGATTACATATATTACGTCATCACTGAAACCATAGATGAGCATTCGGAATGTCCAAAAATTTTTTACGGCTGCATTAATTCTTATTACGGATTTAAGATGCTAGAGAGAAGATTTAATACCTTTTAAGTTAAAATATATCTCGATTCGAATCCTAGACATCAACCTGAACTTAGTCCTGTTTCCTTTGGTCGCCGAGAGATGTTGTTACTGTCGCATTCAGAATGACATCATTCAGTTGCAAGTTCCAAGAATAACTTTTATGTGCCTTCAATGAATGGATTGCCTTGACACATTTCATTAATTTTGCAGCTGTTTTTAGAGTAAAAAGTTTAATTGTTGGAATTTAATGAATAAGAGTGAATTTCTGGTTATATTTATTTTATCCAGTATATTATTGTTCGTGTGTTTAGCGTAGCCACCTACGCGCTTGCGCGACTACATCTGACTCACCGAGGCAGTCAGTGCCAAAGTGTTGCAGTTGCTTTAACAACGTTCCCGTTGAAGCGCTGCTGTTACAATATTTTAATAAACACGACGTTTATTTTTGTGGATAAAATAAACCGTAAGTACTCAATATTTATTCTCATTTTGCAGTTTTATCAAGTCGATTGTGCAATTGATAAGGTAAATGCATCGGTTTTATCATAACATCTCTACACAACCGGCGATTTAATAATTGAATGGTTCACTATTTAGTATTACTCATTCAAACTTATTTAATTTCATTAGTTAATTGAACATTAACGAGTTATGTCGAATATTGTTATGATAAATTGCGACGCGACCCAGCGGCTTAGTGGTTAGGTCTGATTCCTAAACGTTTACGATCTGATATTTGGAGTTCGATTTGGGGGTTTATGTTCTAACATGAATTTCCAAGAAATCTTAACCGAAAACTGAGTTAATTGTTATTGCATATTAATAAAGTTATTCTGTACTTACATTTTCGTAATTATTTACTTGTTTAGTCATTTTAATAAGCAGTAAAGTAAAACATTAATTGAATAATACGGAGACTACGTTTCAACGAAGAACGTTTTAAAATTATTACCTTTAAACGTATACAAATATAAATAACTTGTTAATCATAAGAGGTAAATGCACCCTTGGACTGATTTATGACAGCATAATCTTCAGTATAATACATGAATGAGGGATCGATATAGTATATTTATGGTTTGTATGTATGTGTATGAGGGCGTCTGTATAACGACCTCGCCAGCCCGAGCGTCGCGACCGCCTGGCTACACGTCGACCTACGAGATTCATACCTTTTTTGGTGAAAAGGTCTCCTCGTTCTACTATATTTTACCTTCGCCTTCACATTGCTTTAACTTTTATAAAACATTACGTGTATTTAAGGCGTTAAGATGAGGAAAAGAATGTAGAGATCAGAGATTTTTTTAATAGAAGCAGAAATAGTTGAAAAGAAGAAGTAGAGTGAAAAGACACGTCAATTTTACTCGAAATTACGTTACGTTTTTACTTTACAACTATGCGGTCCCATTTAATAAATAAATGCAAACACAACTATCTTTTTTATTATTTGTTTATGAGCATTAATAACGAAGAGGAAAATTAATATTCCCGACAAGGGACGAAAATAAACAATAGTTACACTGATATGCAAAGTTGGAAATTAACAAGTTTTTTTCCGTATTCCAGCATTGAAGCAAGATGTCTCACACAGTGACGATCACTCGGACGACCACGACGAGCACCGGGCATGCAATCTTCGTTAACAACGGCTACCTGGGAACATTACCCGGGTTGCTCAAACTAGCACAAATGGTATGTTTTGAAGGCTTTTTAAAATTATTACTAGTAGAAAAAAAACACGGATTGATTTGCCTTCTATTGGAATTCAGTTAAAAAGCAGTGGTTAGTAGTTTGTTCTTGCGACTTAATTCTAAATTCAGAAATTACAAGTAAAAGAGTTAAGGGGCTACCCAAAGTCTCTTTCGATTGGCGATATCGCTGATGGAATCGACGCAAATGTCAACAGCGATATCGTCTATCGAAACATACTTTGGGTTAACCCCAGGTTAGAATTTCAACCAAGCACTAAAGTGAAACATACATCTTCTTTTTACGACTAATATTTATAACATTATGCGCCTAGAGTTTGGATATAAGTTCTTTATAACTATACAACCTTAATGTCCAGACGCTTACACGCTACGTTTTATATTCGAGGCTGACGCAAGGCTACCACCGCTTTCCTGTTTCATGAAAACATACGAAGCGATAGAAATAAAATACCTACTCGCACGAAAATCGGTCAGGGTAAGCGCTCTAGATACGGGATGCTCCATGAGCTTTTTTTTTTGTATAAATTGATAGATAAAATACCTAAACAATAGTTAATACCATGATTAATAATAGGAATTTAGATCCAACATAAGATGTCATGTGTCACCGACCCGCACTGGGCCAGCGTGGTTGATTATGGCCTAATCACCCCTTACGGTAGGCTCCGAGCCTCTCAGTGGGGACGTATAGTGAGCTGGTGATGGTGATGATAAGATGTCAATTTATATACAAATGGTTCTAGGTTACTAATTAATACAATTTTAATCTTAATGGCGTAAAAATAACGTAGAGACAATCAATAAAAAACAAAACGAATATAGAAGTAATAAGAACATTCCAGCTGAATGTACTTAATTACATACTCTACATTTGATTATGTTATCAATAACTTTGTTAAATGAGTGATTGATTGAATAGTTAAAAGTAGCTAAACTTTTAACGAAGTGTAAACGAATTCTAAGTGAGTTGTACATGTTGGCCGCTTGCGTTTCGGCCGCTCGCGAAGCGTGGCGTCATCTCTGACTCAATATTTATTTTGAGTAAGCGATAACAGAGCGTAATTTAAACACACCAAACTGACAGAATATTATCTTAAAGAATTAAGAAAAATAAGACATTAGTAACCTCTAAGAAGAAGATTTTCCATTGGTAACAACTTACCATCGGTAGTACTTTCGTAGTTGAGAACCAAGAATCAAATAAAACTCAATACTTACTTAGGTAGTTATAACAAAGCAAAGCAATATTTATAAACTTACTTGTTGAATAACGTAAAAGCTAACTTAATAATTATTCATTCTACCGAATTTTATAACAATTTTCCTCAAATCTTTTATACATTTATAGCATTGCATGACATTTGTAGCAAATATGCATTTGGTATTGAATTCAAGGTTTTTACTACGGGACCTCGTCAACGAACATGAATTAATTATGTACAATACATACACAAACAATATCATTTTCATAGATATATTTGACATCCTATTTAATATCGCTAGATATTGATACCCAAATGTTATATTGACCACGGTTCTGGGCCTGCCCAGTAACCTTGTGAGAGATTTAAACTACTCCTTCTTTTAAGCAGTGCAATAATTGAAATTCGAGGTTACGCTGTATTTTCTATTTCAGATAGTCGTAGCCCGAGACTATGATTTCGTAGTCGCATGCTATTTTAGAAGTAGGTACCTATACATTTTTAATAGGCGCGTGTTCGATGTGTTTACAAGATTGTATGAAGTGTACAATTTTTGTTAAATAGTTCCGGAGTTCTTCTTTGGAGAGAACTTCCTCGGTGTTGTTAGTTACAATACCAAATGACATTTCGAAAATTGACTTTCGAAACGATAAAATTATATGAAACACTTCATCTTTATATTCTAAATATCTGGTTATGTTATTGTTTATTCTTATTTCAGTTGCTGGGGGCGGCGTGTGTCGGCGTGGTGGGGTACTATCTAGAGCCGGGTTTCTACCGGTATAACAACCAGAAGCCCGAACTCTTCTTTTTGCTGGTAGCGGTCGCCTGTCTGGTCGGCACGTTTTGCTTGCTCACAGCCTGTCTTGTATCCTTTACCACCGCTTCTATGATATCCA
This sequence comes from Papilio dardanus tibullus, assembly GCA_013186455.1. Classification (NCBI taxonomy): domain Eukaryota; kingdom Metazoa; phylum Arthropoda; class Insecta; order Lepidoptera; family Papilionidae; genus Papilio; species Papilio dardanus. The sequence goes on along the minus strand of QDHC01000144.1, from coordinate 1,096,757 downwards.
AAACTATATACGTAAGTAATTGAAATTTCTTTTATTTCAATGACTAATTCTACACTAACAGTGATTCTAGGACTTGTAAAATAGTTACTAAAACAATCTCTTAATGTTGATTATATGAACCAAAACATTTGTGGACTGCTTAAGTAAACAAAGGTCTCTTTAACTTCTGTGTCTGGAAACGGCTCCTGTGTCTTTCAATTCAAATAAAAAGTTTTCTTGTATCAGTAATACAGTGGTATTTTAAATAAGTTTTGTGCTGGTTGTGTTTTTTATATTACTGCAACTTTACTACCATTTTCATAACTTTCAGGAGGTGATATACCACGGAGTGGCATTCATATTGTACTTAGCAGCGGGTCTAACACTCATCATTGAAGTTAATCATCAGAAAAATAACTATAGGAACGATTATGAACCTTATTTAGCTGCAGCGGTAAGTTGATTTTCGTAAATAACTCATCAAAGATATTCAAAGATATATCATATTGATACGATAACAGAATCATAAAAATATTTCCAAGTATCAAGTGAGAAAAACTAGTTTTTATCTTTACTTCTTAATTGTGAAGAGAAACTTTAAAATCAATTAAAAACATAATTCATGTTTATATTTCACCTTTAATTACAGGATTAAAAATAGGGGACATGTAAGTTTATTTACATATTATTTTTTTTTCAGGTGATGGGTCTTGTAATGGCTGGTCTCTACCTGGTCAGTACTTTCCTAGCAAATCGTACCTACCGTGGTATTTAAGAAATATTAGTACTAATGATTTCACGTCATTTAAGCAGTATACGCCTTTTTACAGTTTGTGCTACGCAAAATGTTATCTTGTACGTTTTTGTAAGTTATCTGGTGCTCTAAATGTTATAGAAACATAGTATGTGTGTATTAAACGATATTTGACGTAATATTTTGTTGGAAACATGTTTGAATATTATACAAACATTTACCACTTACCCTGCGTCTTTATTAGACCGAGTTCGCGATAAAAACGGAGATTTAAACGGACTTACTCCGAAGCAAAATATCCGTTGTTACCGCGAACTCAGTCAAATAAAACCGTAGTTTAAGAAATGTGTATAATTGCTTTGCAATGTTTATGCCTCATGTGTGTAGTCGAAATAAATGAGAGTTCTACGATGTAACTAGAGCTAAAGCAACATACAAAGCATAGAACTAAAGTAAAATAGAACTACATTTAGATTGTCGTGTAATCGAGGCCCGCTTTATGGCCTTCTTGGTGCTTGTAAGAGTGCATGCATTTGTCATCGTGAATTTTAACTTGACCGAAATATATAAGCCACAGTCATGTTGTTAATTTAAATGTTTTGTACTTATTTAATATATTTATGTAATATTTACTAAATTAACGTAGAAAAGTAATGTTTTAGTTACAGTAGTTATTAAATACTTATATGAATTGCCAGTGTCAAAAATTAATTTGTAATTCTTACTTCAGCCAAGAACTACATGATTATGAATTAGTTATTTAAGTTCGACAGTTATTTAATATTTGGTTAGTGTTATGACAATATATTTTACTAAGTTATTGCTTTTAAAGCTCTTAAGTTTAAGAACATGCGAAAAAATAATCTGAGTGGTAAGAAAAAAAAAATATTTATGTTTATTATTTAATATAGATCAGGAAACAGTTTTGCATTTAACATATTATGAATTTACAGTGTTTTTTGTACTGTCTTGAAATATTAAAGCCGTAAAGAATTACAGTACCGCACAAAATAAGATTAAATATTTTCAATTGTCTTAATGTAAGTATTGTATTGATAAACCTCAGATTTTGACAACTCACATTTTTTGAATCTTTATAATAATAAGTAATTGATATTATTTATATAACTTTGTGATGAAATATGGTTTTATTTTTATACTTATGTGTAATAAAATTTGTAATTTCTTAATTGATGCGTTTTATTCAAGTAAGTAACTTAGTAACAATCATCAAAATAAAATTTACTATTCGTAAAAAAAAAATTGCAACTATAACGAATAAAACTTTCGATGAAGATTTTTGTCGCCTTTATTTAAAGCTACATAAGATTTAGATTTGATTGAATCTTCATTTCTTTGTGATACAGGATACAGGGATGAGTTTAACCTTTTTGTACAATAAGCCAAATATAGAATTAACCCTCCACGACGCGTGCTCTCATTTATTTTTGGAATGGGAGTCCACGCACAGCCGGTCGAAACATTCAATAAAAGCTCTCCAACTGTTCAGACGCACTTTTAAAATCAGTTCGATAGTTGGAGAAGAACCAATTTTTATTTAGGTTAAAACAATAGTAAACATTATGGTCAACGATCTCGAATTGGGCGCGCGAATTTAAAACTAAAAATATTAGACGTGACTAACGCTGACTGTAAATTGTGAAATTCATTCACCCCAGTGAACTTCCCGTGAACATTCCTAGTCTTGTTTAGACGTGTTTGTGTTCTGTGAGAGATTCGAAACGACCGAATACGAAATATAAAGTGTAGGAAATAATAAAGGAAGAAGAGTGTTGGAAATGACCCGTGGGCCGATGATAGTGCGCGTGGCCCCCAGCGCTGGGCACAGCGCGGGAGGCATCAAGTGCTGCTGCTGTCGGTGCTGTGAGTGCATCAACTTTGGATACTTGACCTCACAGCATGGCGTTATTAAACTAGCTGAAGCCGTAAGTACCAATTCATATATCTGCGCTATCTGACATTTACTCTATAATGCTATTAGGGTCGGTATCTCGAGTCTGAGGACAGCGGTGTGCATTGGGTTTGCTTTTGTTTATATGTTCCAACGGGGATCTCTCCAGCGCCTTCTCTTTTAAATCGTAATTATATAAAACTTCAATAAATATTTGCTAATTATTTTCTAAACTTCATCAACTAGGATTGAATAAATATATTATATTTGCAGATGTTAGGTGGCCTCTGTCAGAGTTTGCTTGTGAAGTACGGCATGTCTGAGGCCAAGGTTATGGGCTCCGCATTCCATGGCTTTCTCACTACAGCATCAGCGTGCCTCCTCACCACGTCCCTCCTCATTGCCTGCTACGTATTGTCTTCTAATTCACAAAATCTGATACGACAGTCCATATTCGTAAGTTATTTTCCTCTAATAAAAATAAATTATAGCAACTGAATTGAGAACAAAGAAAAAGTTCCAAAGTGTAAGCTGAATTGCTAGTATAAAGCAGCAACAGGATATTTTAGTTAGGTATTAAGTCATGATATGCAGACGTGACTAACATTAAGTCCTTAAAATGAACATTACACTCGAGTCACCTCTAATCGAGTGTTGCCATCTTATCATAAGATATTATCGATGTGATTATAAAAATGGTAATTAGGCAGGGCTGTCGGCTGCTGGCTGACGATTGCTTTGCTGCATATTGCACTTGAACTTTATGACTAAACTGATTAAGTCACGCCGCAATTTTACTTTTTATATTATAGCTAAAGAGATATTATACATAGAGGGAGCGCTCCATAGTAATTTGACGTTAAAATGCGTGCCGCAAAAGAAATTATTATAAAAGAAAAATCTTGCCAGTATCATGAAAAAAATTCCCAAGTTTGGGAAAATGTGTGGATATTTTTAAAATTTTTAAAATAAACAATTGAATATACTAAAACATTCATTAAAATCGTAATTATCGTTTTTCTTTATTAATATTTTATTTAAAACAATTTAAAACCAAACAGTTTTTTTTAACGAACACTATATTGTGTTATGGTTGTTATAACATTTTTATTAGAGTTTTAAAAATGTCTCGATTAATTATAATATTAAACTTTAGTAAATACTATGAAATAAAATTTTAATTTGAGAAAAGAGGTTACATTCGGTCGACTTTTTATGTCGGCAAATGTAATTTAGAGGTTAACACTAGGGGAAATCTCCCTACGCGAGACCTCCGGAGGTCAAAGAAAATGCCTCACTTTTAGGCTTCGAGTCTTCCATACAGTATAATATATCTTTAAGTATAGCATATTACGTTCAGTTATTTTTTAACTTACAAATACAAGTAATATAATTTACATTGTTTTTTTGTCTGGTTGACAATATTGTTGGATTGAAACATAATTATCAAGATATAGTTATAATGAAGAGATATATGCCGGGATATTAAATAATTTGCAAAGTTAACGACTGCGTATTTGACTTATTTTGTACATGTAAATTTCTAATCTTAATTTCGGTTTCATTTTCAGGAATTTGTATTCAACGCTGTGGCGTGCTTCTTGTATCTGTCAGCGTCATCGTACATGGGCGTTGCTGTCAACTTATTCATGTATCCGACATATTTAATTACTCCGATGTACTCGGCGTATCCTGCGATGACCGCCGTATACGTAAGTGACGTCCGATATTTAATTTCTCAATAAACACATCCGTAGTTAACCCGGTACGCCGATTTGGCACGTCCTACATACATTTTAATATTCAAAGATATTTTTTAAGTAAATGTTATAGTTCAAAGTAATTGAAAATGTGACTATGAATTTAATGTCCATGGGCGTCGATGATCACCTCCTTAATCTAAAAAAATAAGATTAGGTACAGTCGAACCTGAATTAGCAAGATTACAAGGGACCGCGATATGACTCTCGCTTAAAGAGGTTTCCCTCAATCCAAGTTTTTCACTTATGGAGGTAGCTCGTCGGGACTATAGAATGCCTCTCGCTTATAGAGGTTTGACTGTATATATTTAAAATTGAACTAATTCATATAATATGTTATACCGAAGTATTTATCAGACAGGGGGGAAATTAAGAAGATTCCGACATTATTATTGTAAATAAATTTTAAAATAATAAAAAACCATGTTGCGTATTTAATTTCTTCGATAGTAATGTTAATTAAAGTCAACAAACTGCTATCTTTTTTATTAAAATGGAGGTTTTTATGCTTAATTTGATAACATTTAATATTGATTGTTGCAGTACATCGGCGTTGTAGTCGGCATTGTGCACGGAGTCGACGCCTACATATCGTACAAGTACCATAAGGGAATACGATAAGCGAACAGTGGGCTTCCATTGTTGCAGCACTTGTATACAAATATACTATCGTTCCTCTCATTCTGTGTATAAACAACAGAGACAACAATAGGTACCAAAGTTACAAATGCTGTAGCAGTGGAATTAGAAAGTTTAAAATAAACAAAGTTATTTTTTTAGTACTTATTTGCATTTTCGTGTTTTATTTAGTTAAATAAATTAATACCATGTATTTAATATGTAACTTCAAAAGTAAATGTATGCTTAATTTTAAGTGTAAACAATATTTTAACATTTTTTTGTTTAACTAATATAATTAGTTATACAAGAGTAAATTATACATATATTTTGATGACACATGTGGATAACGTGAGCACTTAATATTACTAATAAACGAACAGTTTTTAGTTTAAAAGGCTGGTTCATATTTAATATAATGAAATAAAAGAAGTTAAAAAAGTTATGGTTCTTTCCTTCTCAAGTTTTTCACAAACCCACAGATATCAATTTAAACTAAATGTACAAAAACACAAAAAGCTAAGTCAAAGAAATGGAATACAACAATTGGACTATTCTGTTATTTTGTAACATCTTTTTTTTATATAAAATTAATAAATTAAACCTTTGATTGAACTTTAGGAGTTCCTTTAAATCCGGATACATGGGGGTTATCCAATGCATCTTTCGATTAGCGATACCGCTGATGGAATCGACAAAAATGTATGAAACTGACAGTGACATTCGGTAAGTCATGTGCTTGTCACGTGTGAGATATCTAACGTCCCTTTATAGCGCATATACATTGGGTAACCCCCTGATCTGTCACTTTACTTCTGCAGGTAATTGTACTAACTTATATTATGGTAGTTAAACTGTAGGTTCCCTTTAAACAAATACCGCTTTATTCTGAAACGAGAATCAGCGTCATTACTGTTGTACTTTCTACGTTTGGTACTGGTACATTCATAAAATTTATTTCAAAATACAGAACATCCTTGTTCCTGGTACCTCTTACGATACATAATTTGGTCCAATGAGACCCCTGGTCTATCTTATTTAGTTCCGAGTGTCTTCCAGTATCGTATACTCGACGACTTATTGGTCCACGTTTATCGCAGTACTTTCTACAATTTTTCGGGATAAAAACGAAGCACATTAAAACAGTGCCTATATCATATTAATTAACTATTATGTATATCTAATTATTGATAAAGTAGAGATGTGCAGCGCAATGCCTCGGCGGAAAACACGTAGTTCGTGCCTGACACGGACGTCACCGCTTTGTTGACCACATTCAATACGTTCCGTAAACGGCTCGTTTCCACTGACACACTTGTAAAAAATATATTATTTGTCATCCCGCTCGTTTACTTTGAGACAACGGATATAACTATGTTTTAATACTTTATAGTAAGAATTTTACGGTAAATACTTGATTTACGGGTATGTCTACACTGTATACAAACTTTTTTATCCACTAGTTTTTAGAATGTTATTAGGTTAATAATTAAAAAAAAAAAACAGTTGTTGAAAGGAAATTGATGATTAAGTTACACTTTCACAATAAAGTAATGGGACTACCAGTAAACATTTTTTTTCAAAAGTAGCTTAACCTGTTAAGGCCGGATATTCTATAAAAAGTCCAATTAAAGTTAACCACTGATAATCGGAATCTCTTATGATTTGACTTTTACTATATTCTAGAAAGATTACGTATATCGTGCAAACTTGATCAATATGACAATCTTAAGTTTACCGATTGCAACGATTGACGAAGCAATACATGCATAATATATATTAATGTATTATGCATGTATTGCTACGCTAATATCTGAACCCACTAATTTAGTTTTATTTTACATATACTCATATTTGTAATTTGTTGCCAAAGAAAACTGAGAAAAAAATTAACAAATATTGAAACCAGTATTAATTTATACAGCTACAACCCCGAGGTTCTCATGATTATGACGTAAAAATACAAAAGAAAAAGACATTTTTGAATAAAGAAAAATATGTTGCCTTAAAGTTTACGGTGATCGGAGAGCTACATCCGTCTTTACTTAACAACTCCGAATACCCAGTTAACACTGAACAATCGACATTCCCGGTCTATTGTCAGAGTCCTCTGTTTCAATACAATGTTTGAGAATCAATTTCTTTATTCGATTGTATTACGTGATCGACCTGTGCAGCGCGGCGGTGGCGGCGGTGGCGGCGGCGGCGGCCCGCGGCGGCCGGTGCGAAATCAAACACAATTTTATCACATACTTGAATACAATTACACTGAATTGCATACAACGATGACACCTTTGGCTTTATCAAAAGAAATTCAAGTATATACTTAATTGTTTTTATTGCAAACAGCGAACGCAGAACAACTGCTACCTTAAACACAAGGTTACCTTTAAGTCTGGCAATTAAGATCTTAAGAATACTTTGATTGTTATGTTCTTGATAAGGTACAATACCTGTATCTAATCGCGTTATTTGTCACGTGAGCGATGCATTGACGACACACTTTCGCTTGTTCGTTCGTAACCTCTATGGACCCGCTCACTGTGACACTTTTTATATGTACACAAAACATTTAGTAACCATTTCTCTTGACTACATTGAAAGTAGAACAATGGGTTCTCTTAGTATCGAATTAACAAATAATGAATTCAACGAACGTTCTCGTCAGTTCCGCTATTGTTGAAGTTCAGGAAATAACGTTGCTAAACGGTTTTATTTTGTGTTCACGTGACTTGCGGCTTACAAACCGTTTTGTCATTGATACTTTTGTAAAGACGAAAATTAGCATGTCATATTTAACTTTAAATAACAATTGAAGGGAGATGCCGAAATCAACTATTTTTAACAATATTTTATGATGCCTGCTTCGAAATGATGTTGCTTTTAATATTTATTTATATTAAGTAAAATAAAAGGATTAAATTGCTTGGTCCTTCTTGTACTTTAATTAAAGGTTTTTGACCTTGTCGGTGGAATTCTTTCCAACCCTCTCTTTCCTGTACCAAGAACTTGGCTTGCTTGGTCCATTATAAGGATGAGTGGTGTAAGGAACACTCAGTGATTACTAAGCGAGATAATACTTGAGATAATAAACAAGCGACTTGTGTTGATAATGGAATTCATTGTAAACAGATAAGCCGCGATAAAATTTAGCTGTAAGTGTAATTATGAACAAAATTTTACTTTTAAAAACGCTAAATTATTGTCGATTCCCAGTAGACTGTCTTAGGAATCTCTGGATAAACGAAGTACATGAAAATCCAAAGGGAGTTCCAAGCCTAGGCCTGGGTTCAATAGCACGTCGTGGACGTTAAACAGTGCCCACGACCCCGCCGTAATACGTGTGAGGGCCGTCAGGTTTTAGTGGGTATTACGGTCACCTTCTGTGGCCGGCGAGTCCCACACTCTCTACGCCATTGCACGCCCGGCGTAGAGGTGCCTAAATGCATTTCCTGACGTTTAAAAAAAAGAAAAAAAAAAAAGGGTTCAATAGCACGGATCGAGAAAAGCGGAGACCAATACACACGTGAATTGCTGCGTCACTTTAGTTAGTGAGTTATAAAAGAAAGATGCAATTTTGTTATGATAATATGGTATGCTAATGAAATACAAATGCTTGACCCAAGCCGACATTTTTCATGTTATTATTGTTATTTGTTGAATGAAAATGGTATACCACTGAGGTAAACAACTAAAACCACATTTAGGCATCCTTTACGTCTTAACTTTGAAAGCGAGATGAACGGAAAGTTTCATATTTCTTTAGAATTAAAATTGTACAATAATAAATCGATTTTACTCTCAGGTAGACCGCATTTTTTAGAAACTAAATCGCTCGCCAGTTGAAAGCATAAATAAATTAGAACAAGGCCAGTTTTAGATATTCTTCTATGGAAATTGAATGAAAAACTTTATGTGCTGTGTACATGTTAGCTAATGGAAATAACACTATTTGAGTTATCTTAAATTACTGCAGTTATAAAATAACGATTATAAATTCATATAAAATAATCAAAATAATAAACGATATACAGGGTGTCCCAAAATTCAACGATAAGCCAGTGCCAGTGCATCACCAGATCGGTACCTGCATAGGGAAAATTAATAAAAAAAATCTAACTCTTTTAGTTTAAAAGTTATGTCAACTTATTTGAATTTAATTGCTCTTTGATACCCGACCCCATTCAAATACCCACTGTCTCTTGAGCTATAAAGATATCCCTGCTTTTTTATTTGTAATGGGTAGCTTACTAACATAGCTAATAATTGCAGTTGAAAACGGAACCTAAATATCTGTAGTTTAAGTACAAAAAAATAATTACTTTAACTGTTTGCTTGAAATTTTCGAATATTTTAACTTTTCATCGACTTTGTCATGCTGCCGTGAAAAAAACATGTATGGAGGTTACCGTGGCATGTTGTTACAAAAGTTGGCGCATCTCATCGAGATTCTAAAATGGTACAATGTTATGGTAGAAACATGCAAAAACCCTGTTAATATTTTTTTCAAGTACTGAAAAGGATTATTTTGCACAGTTTCATAGAACTTTACTAAGTGTTCAAACAAGTGTTTTAAGTTACAGATTTGTGTATAATTACCTTTATTTACACGTGTTGGGGTACGAGCGTGTTAGATACTATTGATAAGTCGGAGTCAAATAGGTAGTGACGTCATAATAAGTGGACCCCCTGGGGTACTTTATTTCTTAACTTTACTGAAATAAAATAACAATTATGAGTTTCATTTAAACCATCATGAGCATCACCACCACCAACTAGACAGAATTTAATCGAAATAATTAGTTTTTGTTTCTTCACTACTGTGATTGTGATGGTGATGATGATGTTGCACTCCGACTTATTAATAGTAGCTTTCTAATACGCTCGTACCTCAAAACGTGTAAATAAAGGTAATTATACACAAATCTGTAACTTAAAACACTTGTTTGAACACTTAGTAAAGTTCTTTGAAACTATGCAAAATAATCCTTTTCAGTACTTGAAAAAAATATTAACAGGGTTCTTACATGTTTCTACCATAACATTGGACCATTTTAGAATCTTGATGAGATGCGCCAACTTTTGTAACAACATGCCACGGTACCCTCCATACATTTATTTTTCACGGCAGCATGACAAAGATGATGAAAAGTTAAAATATTCGAAAATTTCAAGCAAACAGTTAAAGTAATTATTTTTTTGTACTTAAACTACAGATATTTAGGTCCCGTTTTCAACTGCAATTATTAGCTATGTTAGTAAGCTACCCATTACAAATAAAAAAGCAGGGATATCTTTATAGCTCAAGAGACAGTGGGTATTTGAATGGGGTCGGGTATCAAAGAGCAATTAAATTCAAATAAGTTAAAATAACTTTTCAACTAAAAGAGTTAGATTTTTTTTATTAATTTTCCCTATGTAGGTACCGATCTGGTGATGTACTGGCACTGGCTTATCGTTGAATTTTGGGACACCCTGTATAGATGTCAAGGCGGTTGATATGTTTTGTAGTTAGTAAAATAATTAAAGTTATCTTCAATGTAATTTTCAAGTTATCAAAATATTTCGATGTTTCTAACAAAAAATCTTTTCTTACGCGAAGTATTATTAAAATGAGAATAGATACAAAAAATTGTAAAGATTTTTAAAGTTTTTTTAAATTATAAATTAACGAATAGGTATGTAGTTATAATATTTGATTGATCTGTTTTTTTATTTTCCTTATTAATAATAGATAAAATATTAAACTTTACGTTTTTTTTTTTTTTTTTTTTTTATATTAGAAAGTGGCAAACGAGCAAGCGGCCACTTTAATTCGCTGAAATAGCGAAGCGACCGCTGCCCATAGACATCTACATTTGCAGATGCGTTGCCTACCCTTATTCTTCGGAGGAGACGCACAGCAAGAGGATCATTCCTCTCCCTATGCGTCCCCTCCACCGGAAAATACACTTCCTCTTCCTATCATTTCCTTATAGGAAAAGGATAGGAAGGGAAAGCGGATTAAAAGTTAGTCCTCCGGCACCACACTCCTCAGACGAAACACGGAATTGCTTCCATTTGACGCCCGTTTTCTGTGTGGTCGTGGTATTTCACCGGGCGAGCCGGACAATTCGTGCGAAGATGTTAAAGCGGGCTCTACCACTGTTAAACAACTGTTACGTACAATTGTAGATAAAAATCTTTCGATATTCCAAATTGTAATTATATTGCCAATTTTTTTGCAACGTATACGTAGTCAATGTTTATCAGTTCAGCTGATATTTTCAAACATTGAAAAGAAATCATATTTAACGATATTTATTTAGATAATTTGATCACTTTCACGGGTAAGTAAGAATCTATGTCCATGCCATTAGTGATAGTAAAATTAAATTAATTTCTATGTATTTTACTAAAATCTTACTGGAAAATAATTTATCAATTGATTGATTCTTGTTTCGTTAAAAAGTTTTCATAAATATAATTATATTTGTTGTATTTTTGTGTTTACAATGTTTTTACATTTTAGCCAAATTGAATTTTACTTAATGTACAAACTTTGTAGTTATAAAGCGTTTTCCACAAATACGTAAATATAAGTATAAAGTTTCGGAATTAGTCTATTCTCATAATTGGTTTTCGTGATTTAATACACCTTACTCTAACAGCCCTGATAATGGAGGAAAGAGTCTATCATTCTCAGGACTTCTTCCTTCATTACCAGAGAGTGTCAATAAGTAAGAAAACTATTATATTTAACATCTTGGTAAAAAATGGATACGTTTAAGAGTTGTAGCTACTGGAGCTAAAAAACCATCACAGGGTGTACTTTTTTTTTGGTGTCTCTTATAACTTGGTCTATCACCTGAGTCAGTTCTGGCGTCGAATTCCGGGACACCCTGTATACGATGATACGCTTACTTGCTTCTTATTGTGTTTTATATAAAAGATGGAGAAATAAATATAATTTATTTTCCTCTCTAAACATCACTGGTTACCTCATGATACATTCACATTGAAATCAAACGAGGCCACTATTTAGATTTGCATGACCGATAGCAAGCTGTTAACACAATATGCTAATTTGAAATATTTACTAAATACGACAAAGATTACTTTGAAATAAATTAACGAAAATATATATCACAAATAGTAGAAGTTTTGATGTAGGGAAAATAAGATATTTTTCAACCCATATCTTTACCTAAGGGAAACTAGAATAATGTTAGGGGAGGTGGTCTGTTATCTTCTTACATATATAAAAGAGTGGATGGAATTCTTCAATCAACGCACAACCAAATCTACTGCATGTAGAGACTTGAAATTTTGTATAGAGATTACGTTTACTACTTAGGTGAGCACTAAGAAAGAATTTTACGAAATTCGACCCCTAAGGGTCCGAAATGGGGGCCAAAATTTGTATGGAGAAAAGTGATTCATTTGTCAGATTTGCATAAAATTTGGGATCCATGCGTACGGAGTCGCGGGCGACCGTTTGTTATAAATATTTCATCAATGTTAGATATACCATCTCTTAGTCTATGGTCGGAAACTTCCATTATCTTATTCTTTTTCCTCGTATCTCTTTCCTTATTTTATTCCAACAATTTGCTTCATAATGCACAATATTAGATTTATCTTTTTATAAGCATATCTCTTGAGCCATTTATAGAAAAGACGATAACTTCTGGGAATCCTTTAGGGGATTAATAAGTATTGCAAACACAATACTGGCTAATCGGTTTTATCACAATCGGCTAAAGTCTACTGGATTTGTACGCAGAAGGCTTGTCATTGCATACAAAACATTTCAAGGAAGTATTGTGTAACGAAATAATCTTTTTAATGTAAGTTCAACCACTGTTCTGATAAAATATTTGCCTCGTGAGTAAAAGAGATTATCTGATAAATGTGTCTTAAGCACTGCAATAATGTGTATTCCTTTAAGATAAAATGTTATAAATTCTTTAGAAAGGTACTTTTTATGTATCTTTTATACTATGGATGAATAATGTGACCATAATTTTTTTACCGAAATTGGGACGTTTGTGAGTAAACTATATTGTGTGCTTGCCTCTTATGATGATGTCTTGTTTATGGCTTCCCCTTTGCGGATTCTGCCAATGTCGAGGTTTATAGTTTAGTTCTGGCTAGAGGGATCTGGATTACTCTGCTATTTTTATATCGAAGGAGTTTAGTGAGTGAGTTACCTCTTATAAAAGTCCACAACACTACATGACGTATACTGTTCGATGTCAAAGTACCATAAATTACGGTCTGGAAATATTGGAGACAGTTACGAAGTTCTGCGAAGCATGAAGTCGTTACTAGAAAAAACGTTTATAGAATAACAACCATTAAGTTACTCATTGACGTTCAAGCCTACCTGAGACCAGAATAGAAAGTGGAAATGGTAAGTACGAATACACGTTATACAGCAGGTACGCCTTTGCTCTTTTCAGTCGGACAAAAGGCATGATAATTCAAGACACGAGAGGGATCAGTTTCATATTTCTTACCTGCCGAGAAATATTGTAATTTGCTCCCTCGTGCTCAAGTAACGTGGCTCCTTGTTGATGTAATGGAAGTCGAACAGTAAATTATGGAGAAAAATATTATTGTAGAAAAATGTTGTTCATAAGATTACGGAGATTTTCTTTGAAATATTGCCGTAGTTATTAATAACATTCCACGCAAATGTAAGTGAAACGTTTTGTGTCATATCTGGATGTTTTCAAGTGGGTCTTGACGTCAAAGAGTTAATTACCATGATTTTAATTTAAATCACATAGGACTTTAACGCTACAAGTAAAATTGAAAACATCTTTTAAATTTGGTCATCTTAAATTTTTAGGTTATGTATTTTTTAGCACAGTAATAAATGAATAATTTATACGTCCTCAGATAAGCATTCCGAGGCCTGCCGTTTCCTTGTGGACGACACACATGATATCGAATTTAATTGAACACGTCACCGCTATCTGATATATTTGAATATTATTCCGTTACGCACGAAACACACGTCACGTGTTACATTCGCTTCAGTTTTTCTTAGTCATAGTATTTTCTATTGTTTGATTACATTTACAATTATAGATCTATTAGTATTAACTTATTTGTTGTACGCGGCGAACAGATAAACCCTTATCGGTGTTTGATGCGTTCTGTGAACTGAGAAGGGGGCGGATCATGGCTGATAATTCGTTTCCGTAAACGACAGGACACACAAAGCTTAATTAAATAAAATGTAAATTAAAGCAGCATTTATATTTAACTATAACTTATATTATTACTACTACTTGATACAGCAAACGTGTCTAAAGTACAGTTTTTAACATCGACAATTTATACTATCAACTGGGCAGATCTAGAATTTCTATTCGAGAGAATGTTTGTTAAAACTGGAAGGCTTCGCGAGTGAACTGATCTTGCATGGTTAACTCGGCAGTAAGAGACGCGCCACGGAGCGCTGCGCATGCGCCATCTATCGGCGCCAAAACGTGAAAAACTTTTAAATGGTTTTTAAAATCGATTTGTGATACTCGATTAGTGCCAAAGTAATTAAAATCATATTACAGTCGTCGTTAAGTTCTAGTTTGTGTTGAAGAGGAGGCCATTTATCTTGTTTATGTAAGTCCGTGGAAATCTACCTTCTATTACAGTTTGTTTAATTGATTCCTAGCGTTGTTACAAAATCGATTTAACATACTCAACGGAGCGTAAACGTGGTTGTGTAAAAAATCGATCAAGTTAACAAATTAAAATTCTAATTTATACAAGTACACTTTGAAATTAATAAGAAGTAAAGGGTGCTCGGCATTGGAGGCCGCAGAGTTTCGTTCATAACATTTATGAATTTCCCGAGCACGTGATCTACTCTTGACCTACTTCACACACAATGAATCCGCAAACAATCGCACTCCTTGCATCCTTACGCACGCAGGTGCTTAATGCGTAAATGAATTGTTCTACCTGCATGTATTATCAAACGTCGCCTGATAAAGGCATTGCTCATTAAATATTTCTACGATGAATAAAGTACTTCGGACTAACGGTAAGGTGACCTAACTGTCTCTTCGCTGTATTTCTGTTCAATTCCAGTTAATGTAGGTACATACCTGGATTAGACTCTATCATTATGTTTTCCGTGGTTTCAACGACTACGAAATAATTTAATATTTATAAACGAAGAATTTACATTTAAAGTAATTAAGAACAACTTACTAAAAAAGCTCAGCATCCGTCGAAAGTTGTCGCTACAACATTCAACTATCTATTACAAGTTATGTAAAACTATGTTGTGTTTACCAACATAAATATTGCTCCTCTGGTCACTTAAAGTACTGTAGTTAAAGTCGTACAGCGTTAAAGCTTATGTATGAACACTTCAAATTTAAAGTGACACAAATCAAGTATAGTCGTGGGTTTCCATTGTCGAAACACTTTTATAAAAACATGGACATTATTCTTATACTAGTCAAATAAAACATTCGGTTAGAGGATAATTTAGTAACCATTATTCCTACTAATCAAACCAGAATATTCGTAACAATCTTAGTAATCCAAAAATAGAGCAAAACTACAACGTTGTTAACGTTACTATCTAGGTTTGTTTGTCAGTTAAACAAAAAGGCCAAACATAAGTTTCATCACAATGATAACATTGTTCTAAACTTATCAAGTTACTCAAAATGTCACATCAACGCTCAGAACATTTTGCAACAATATTTAAACAAGCGTTTGCAATATACGTATAGTGTCTGAGGTCAATAGTTAGAATTTAAATATCATTTTTGAAAATTCAACATTTTCCGCTTGTTAATTATTAAAAACTAGCTGTAATTCGCGACTTCGTCCGCGTGGAAACAAAATAGATAGCCTATGTTACTCGAGGATAATGTAGCTTTCTAATGGTAAAATATATTTTTTAATCGGCCAAATATTTCTTAAGTTATTTCAATATATACAAAAAATACAAATCTTTTGTCTTTACAACATCAGTATAGCTACAGATAAAAAATGCAACGTTTCCAGTTTGAGAATTATAATATTTTTCCTACAATATCTTACTACGGGGCTGAGAAAGTACCAACGCATTTAGATACCTAGTTACGTATAGTTAGAAGATATAACAACAATTGTAAAATAAACAAACTGTAAGCAAAGCAACAAACTAGAGCTTGTTAAATAAAGTAGGCTGGCAGATTCCACCGCCATTAACAATAATAACGATTATGTGAGATCAACAAACACTTAACTGTGCAAATATTTTTGAATAAGACACTAGATTGAGCTAAAGTATACTGATAACATTAGCTGAATCTCGTCGTTTAGAAGTTCATGGGACGCAGCAGACGACATCTGGTATGTGAGTTCCCGCTAAATCGCACCCTTTCAAGAAAAATCCTTTTATTTCCATATGGAAATAAATAATTACTTAAGTAATAGAATTTAACTACATAACCTAGAGTAGTCAGATTAAATTTAAATTATTTAAAGAGTTTGATAAATATCTCTAACAGGACATTAGCACCATCTGTCGGAATAAACATTAGTTAATGTTAACAACGTAATAAATAGGAAGAATTACAAACATATTGAGCGTATTACGTAGAATGTATGAATATCCGTTTTATGTGCATTTTTTAAATTCTCTGTAGTGACGTGGGTAATGATCGATAATACGAGACAGATATCTACATAAATGCTTGGGTTTTCCATTATGGAAAATAATACACGATTGGTTGGCTGGTTAGTTGTATGGGCTCGATTTCCAGCAACTCTACGACTAGCGCGTATTTTGAGTGCTAAAGGAAAATGGTAACTTAGTGAAATATGACGAAATAACTAAGCTTTCTAGAATGTAGGTACTGATATTATTAATCTAATATGTCTAGTGCTGTTCCAATCTACTTTTCCTTCTTTGTAACATGTAAAAAAATCGGTCGTGGTTGGTTGGAATTACATCTTTGCAAGAACAAGGAAATACAATGTATGGTAAAGCTATAAAGGATTTAATTCCTCGTCAATGTATGTTTTAAAATGTTATCTATTAAGATATTGTATTAACAAAGAGGCTGTTTGTAAGTAGGTTTATGAATCACTAAAACACAGCCATGAGCCAGAAAAAGTAATTAAAAATGATAACACCGTAGCTTACGTCGAAAAATAGAAATTCATAGATCTTTGTTTTAGAATGTTATTAATGAATTAATTCCCGGCACAATGACTTTCACTTTTTTTATTGACAGCATACATAATGTAAATTAGCCTCTTCGTACAAAATGCTACGCAGATCTGCGATTTTAGTATCTGATGCCTTGTTCGCACCAGGATAGAATTTTAGATAGAGTAGAGTAGATTAGTAAATCCTTTGTTCAGATATTTGTTATATGCTATTAGACTAAAATACTATCCTAATGCGAGCAAGGCTTAAGTGAGTTACGCAATACAATCTCATTTGCCAGCGTCGCATAGATTCCTATAAACTTGTTTTTTTTGCGTATGTAGAAACTAAAATTATAGAATTGCGAAGCATTGGGTACGAAGGGACTTTCAATTATCACCAAGTTCGACTCCGTGAAGGATCAATTAACAAAAATAAATTCAAAGAAAAAAGTTTACAAATTAAAATAATACAGATTATAAAAATATTATCTTACAGCCTTGTTTTTCCATAGTTTTGCCAACCCTGGTCCGTGTCCGAGTGTTTATTGATTCATTGCAAAGGGTTTGATATAAAATACAAAGATTATGATTATAAATACTGATTAAGCTGAAGATTGGATGGTTCCACTGATAGAATCAAGATAACGATAGCGCGGGCTCTTTGTTCTTCAACATCTTATAATCTATTGAATAATAACTATAATTAAAGAGCGTCATAAGTACGTTAATACGTGATCTAAGGGTTGCTAAGTTATTAGCTATGCAGCCATTAACAGTTTAGATTTCGGCTTGAAGAATTATTTCTCATAAAGTCAATGACAGTTACATGGGAACAATTTATATGACTTCAATATAATCGCTATTTTCACTATGAGTTTATAAATAAGTCCTTGCAATTGTCAAAGGCTTTGATAAAAATGGCGTGGGATAAAAGGCGAAGGTAAATATTCTGGAACTTACTAGTTGTTTGTTAATAATGCCGTGGTGGTTAAAGCTGTTCATAACATATTGTCAAAGAGTAGGTAATGAAATTCTGAAGAAATATATTTGGGTGTTATGACGATTAAAAAATTAACTACTTAAATAGAGTTGTTTTTGGAATACAGTAATTATAAGTCTTGTGACTTTGAAGCCAGCCCTGACTTTGACTTGAAATCAATATTGCAAGGCTCCGTGAAAGGTTTATTGACGTATTGTTCGACTCGTATTCAAGTGCTTGGGTGCGGCGAATTTCATCTATATTAGTAATCGATGTAAAAAATCTAATTGATTAGATGGCGACTACCGTTATGAACACGAATACACGCTGTCATTGCTGTATCAATGATAACGCTTCCAAAATCGGGACTGTATATTTATCAATAGATCTTAATTGTTTTACGTCATAAAATATTCGATTTTCTTGGAATTGTTTTTGTTCGATACTAAAAATATAATTTCCGATTCGCACTCGATATAATATGCCACTCGAAAATTCTATGTTTGTTTTTGCCTTAGAAATATGAACTCAGATACTGTATAAGTTGTGTAGAAGAAACCAGTTTATATCTAACAAATTACTTTAATATAACTAACGAAATTAAACGTCCTACGATGTCGCTTCGGACGGTAGATATGGCAGCGTTCTTCGCATACTTAAAAATTCAAAAGGCTTCTTTATTGGTCACCAAATTGTTCTATTACAAGGGAAATTTAAAAGTAACTATGTACAAATTATTATAAAAGCCCGTAACACTCCAGAACGAATGGTGCTTTCCGGAGTGCTACGCGCGTTCGCACTTCATCTACGCTTTTCGTTGCCATATACCTATACATAATAAACTAATGATGAAATGTTATATTGTTTCAGGTATAATTCAGCCTAAAATTAAATCAAATATTCAATGGAACCAAATATAGCAAAAAGTGTCAATTGGGACGAGATGGGTAAGATTTTAGAAAAACCATACCATCATGTTGTTAAGTTGCTAATATTCCTTTGTTATTAATATTATTTATCTTGTACTTTAGAAACAACGACTGACCCGAATGTGTCTATATCGACGATGAATGAGGACGTACCGACGTTGACTCTGGCCACTATATTGGGCGTCACTGTGGTCATCATCATCGCTATCGCTGTCGTCTTCGTTTTGGGAGTTCTCATTGACTGCAGACAACAGTAAGTATTAATGTTCCCAATTAATATGAGCTAATACTTACGGCCGAATTCTAAACCAAAACTTACTTGTTTTAATTTACCGGCGCGTGGTCAGAGGCGTTATTTGCTGGAAAAAATAGAGTAAAATGGATTGGCTCGACTAAAACGTTTTGAAAAACTTGTTTGAAAGCCTACTCCACTAAAATATTGCTGTTTGGAAACGTTTTCTACTAAAATACTTGCTACTTCACTAAAATACTGTCCCAGTCCGAACAAACAGTTAAGAGTAAGTTAAGAATCTAATAGACGTTATTTAAAGTGTGGTCGATTCAGAATTTGTCCATTAGAAAAATAACGCTTTATCAATTATTTAGATTACCAAAACCTGTCTTCACAGTTTGATTTGTGTTTTTGTCTAAAATACTACACAGTGATAATTAATTCTAGGATAGTTTAGTAACAATTATAATTAATCAATTGCTAGTTTTTCTATCATTTTACCTGATTAGTATTTACAGTTAAACCTGGATAAGAGTGAAACCTCTATAAACGAGACAAATAACCCGTTCCCTTTCACGCAAAATACGCGCTAGTCGTGGAGTTGCGGAAAATGGATTCCATCATGGGTCGAGACCTTTAACCTTTTAACCTTAACCCGTTCCCTTGGATTCTCGCTTATCGAGGTTCGACTGTAATTATAAATTTTCCTTTGATTAGAATGATATAACTATGATTAAATTAAAGTATTTGTTGTAGCTTTTAATACTCGATGAAAATATAACGATGTGTTTTTTGTTGTATAGGAGGATATTGGATAAGAAAATCGTTGAAGTGAAAAGAAGGAAGAACCTTCGGAGAGCGAAGTCACATCCTCAAGCCGACGTAGTCAGCATAGTGAACAGTATGGAGGGCCCTGGCCTCAGCGCACCGCCCATGGAAGCCTTGCGTGATATACCTTAGCATATAAATATTAGTCAGCCAGAATTAATTTTATGTTATTAATGATTTGTTGAAGTACTGAGAGATATGTTTCTTAAAGTCGGTTTCCACTGTCGTTATGCTGTAGAGATACAAAAGGGCAATACAAGCATTCCGGTAGTGTTAACCAACGGTTAGATTCAATTAATAATATATGCAATTATGAAATGATTTAAGTGACTGCTGATAATTATTATAATTGATTTTATTACAAATGTATTATTGACAATGAATAAATAATTATTAACCTTTATACATATTTAACCTACTTTATGAAATGTATAATTGTTGCCAAGTACTTAGTTGGTTATACAAAGTTTTACGCGCCTGCATATCGTTGCTAAACACACTGCTTAGCAACAATAACTAGTTTTCAATTGTAAAATATATTTTAAAAACTATACTTAATATATCAATGTAAAAAATATATTACATATAAGAAATAAAATAAATGTTTTTGTTTCATAATTTCATCAACCTTTTGCCTTTTTAAATTCATTGATATATTGTACAAGAAAAAAAAGCATAATATGTTTCTGCGTTCAGACCAACACAAGCTAAAGCCGACTACAAACATTTATTTTTTAACCGTGCAGTTAAAACTGACGTGCATACGTCAATTTTAATTCGAACTGCACAGTCGAACTGTATAGTCAGTTTACACACGTCAGTTCAAACTGCGCAGTTGAAGTATACATTTAAAACTGAACGTCTATAGCCGGCTTAAACAGTTTAAATAACGGATGAAAAATTTTGTTAGGCAATATTATAGGACAAAAGTAAGTTAATATTTTATTAAGTACTAGCTGTTGTGCGCGACTTCGTCCGCGTGGAATTAAATAATATAGCCTATGTTACTCGGGGATAATATAGCTTTCTAATGGTGAAAGAATTTTTGAAATCGGTCCAGTAGTTCTTGAGTTATTTCAATACAAACAAAAATACAAAAAATCAAAAGTACAAAGTTTCTCTCTTTATAATATTAGTATAGATTATAAATTACAGACAGCGGATTTGAAAGGCTGTATAGCAATCGAGTTGTTTGGAGGTTGCACAAACTGTCTGTTAGTGAACGGCGTAAATAAGACGTATTTCCTAATTTTTTTACTCAGTTATTCACAATAGAACCTTTTGGACAAAAGAACATTACAGAACGATAAATTAAGGGAAACTTACGAATAGTTTTTTATTCTTGAATCGCAACGAATGACCTTCTTCTATTATGTAAATAAACTCGATAGAATATGATGTAAACATTTTCCTGTCAACACAACAATAGTTTATGCGACTAGATTTTTATCAAGATTTTTTAACTTAGATAAGGACTGAAAATTTCTAGAAATAATTAAGTATAGTTTTCGAGTAAATTAAGTTCGTTGGATGATATAATTTTGTTTTTTCAAGCGTTACTGAACTTCTGGATGTAGATTTTACCTAAGGCTTCATTAGACCGATGTCACGCAAAAAACAGCCTTATGCCGAAGCAAAATTTCCATTTTTTCGAGAATTTCTGTCTAAAAAAGCCGCAGGGTAAGAAAATTGTAATAATAATAGTTAAAAAACGCGTTGCAATCGGATGCGGTGCGCATTAAAATTCCTTCGCATTACATAAATTGCGCACTCGATTACGTGACGAATCAGGAAGAACGTGTCCGATCTTTGCCGAATGTTCTGGAAATTGCAATTTCATTTTTGCACCGATGTAAACAATCGATTAAAACGAAAAGCAAGATGATGGAATTTGTTCTAAGTAAATCACCAAATGTCTGAAACAATAGCTTTCTAAGCAAATCTGAAATAAATAAAGAAAAATGAACTTGTCTGATTTTTAAATATTTAAATTGGTCAAGGTTTTGACGCTATAGATGGTCATAATAATAACTGATAACAAACACACTTCACTTAAAAGAAACTTAAATTGCACATAAAATAAATTATAATTAAAAATAGCATCGTAGCTTGCACGTGGAAGAATTCAAATTCTTTTGTTAATTATCGGAAAAAAGTTATCATCTTGAATCAAATAAATTGATTTTAAGGAACACCGCTTTGATCAATTGATTGATCGTTTTGATTTTAATTTGAATAGGTAGCATTATATGCACGTTAACATCCTGTTTTTATTAAAAGTTTACGATATTTTAATACAGTCAAAAAGCGAGAAACCTCTACAAGCGAGGGTCGTTGGACCCGTCGAGTCACCTCCGTAAAGAGAAACCTCTATAAGCAAGACAAATATCGCGTTCCCTTGGACGCTCATTTGTCCACGTTCGACTGTAATTTGAACGTCAAAGTTAGTTAAAAGAATCTACACCCATCTTTATACAGTTTTGTTCTTACTCAGGTTAGTACTGACGCTTTTCTAACGGTTATAATATACGATTAAAAATATAATAAACTCAGAATTCTACATCTATTCAAAACATAAAAATCCTTAATACAAAATTATTATGAATTAGTAGTCGTACGTTGAGAGAATCCGTGATTCTCGCATATGTAGAGTTTCATTCAAGTTAAAAGGTGTTTGGTTTAACAAAGACGTCATAGTCGGTCAGAAATAAAATATTGAATAATATTCCCGGTACTGTTTTATAAGTACTTGTATACTAATAAATTAGAGTTACGTGCATCCAGACACGTTTCTAAAGCAGATAAGAGAATGCACTTCATGTTTTTGGTTAATTTGCACTAACAGTTTACTTAGTAACATTTAGTCACGTATCACCAAGTCTGTGACATCATATTATTATGAATTATACGATTTTATCATTAATTTGATCAAATGATGATAGTTTATCAGATTGTCACTGTACCACCATAATTAAATGATTAGCCAGTTCTTGAATCAAGTGCCCGTACGAATAGGTATTTTATGCTCGAATATTTTTAATCGTGATAATCGGAACTTTGTATGCGTGGTTACTCTTGTATCAGAAAAAAAATGTTTGCTAATAAAAGTATTGTCTATTGTTACGTAATAAATGATGTTATCGACGTATAACGTCTACTAATGAAGATCGGAACGATATACTTAGGTATAATTTCACGCCTACAAGTTTGAGGTGACTTCTTCGTTCACAATTGGACCATGCATTTACTTTCATGCATAACCAATTATTGGGTACGCTTATATAAGAAAGAAATGAACAACATATTGTGCAGTTATAATGTATTTTTATGCCTAGTAGTGGTTACAGGGCCCCGTGTTTATCAAAGTGCAGTCGCTGTAGCTAAGTTTGCTTATATTTATAAAAAAATGCAGTTATAATAAATTAGCTTCGATGATTATCAAAACTTTAATCATCCCACCTTGATAACGCTAATCAGTATGAATTGTAAGTGAGCGAACGTTTTTCCAGTTCTAGTTGGGTTCTCGACACAATCATACACGGACACTTTACGATAGGAAATTGATTAGTTTTTAATTGTACATTCGGTTGAAGAAGGTGCTCGCGGCTAGGTATAGATGTAATATATTTAATTAATAAAACGTGTGTTACAATGAACTGATATATTTTAAGTGTTTTTATTTGTAAATATTTCGTGCAATGGGAAATACTAAATCGAAGAAAGTTCAAAAGGAGCCTGATAAGTTTTTTGAACGGGAAAGATGGAAGGAGCAGAAGAGAGAGGAGAAGAAGAAGAAATACGCGAATCCTGCGAATAAACGAATAGGTGTGAAGGAGCAGCCGCTGAGTCCCGCGTGTGCGCTGCCTGCGCCCGCGCCGGTGCCGCCGCCGGCGCCCGCGCCTGCCAACGTGCGCTCCTACGACGACGAGGCCATAGACCGCATGCGACAGCAGTTGCACAGCGACTCGGATGCTTTCCTTCTAAACAACATTCTTATGTGTGTCCAATTCTTTGAGAACTATGAGAGGTGAGCATTGTTAAAATTATTACACTTTAAGTAGTACGATCCTTTATGGTAGATAGACAAATAAAACATAGACTATATTAGGATTATAAACTTTTACAAGAGCCTTCCTTTGTTTTTTTTACAATAAACGACCAAAAGCAAACAATCAAGTATGTATGAAATTAGTTTTAAGTAGGTGTTACCTGTTTCCAAGGTATGATCAGCGCTGTGAACATGCTCAGGGTGATGATGTTTTTGATGCTTGTTTTTCCTTATTATTTGTCAATATCAATCCGGTTTTCAATGTCGAGTTCTCGCAATTACGATAATTTAATAGGAAGTGTTATCAAAAATTCATATTATTTTTTCCAAATAATCAGCTGTTATTTTGTAATTTACCTTGATATCACTAAGTACAGGCTTAAATAATGCGCTTTATATTAGTGTGAAGTAAACGTCGTATTATGCTATATTTATTGGTCTTAGGATTAAATTAGATTATTAACAAATCAATGCGGAGTTTTTGGATTAGACCGGCTTTTTTCGGCGAAACGAAATGTAAGCTTAATCAAGTGTAATCTATGAAATTGAGTTGCGGTATTTTGCTGATTAGAATATTAAGTTAGACAATTTTTCCTTTTTTTATTCACAAATAATATCTCAGACCTGAATTTTGTGGTTTAAATACGTACCGTATGAGAATAAATTGATATTATGAAACAAATGAATTACATAAGTCATCGCAACATAAATAAAGTTGATTTCTAAAATAGAAGGAATTTATTAATTTAATCTATAGCTGTTTGATAAACATAGTTAATTATTCAATCTAACAGATAAACATGTGTTTACTATGTCAAAACTATGTTGCTTTTATTTTATAATGATTGAAATAAATTATTTAAAAATAATAATCATTTAATCTTTTATCGTTTTATGTTTTTATTTTGATTTTTTTTATTTTTCATATTAATGATAGAAAGATGTCTATTTCTATTAAAGTCTATGATTACAGCCTTATGCACATAGAACAATTTAGATAGGTTTGCAACAATTTCTATTTCATTCGTTGTATAGTTAAAAACATTTATTTATGTCAGTACAAAATAAATTGTTTCCTTACGTCACAGTACATTCAGTGCATACAATATCATTTTTAGTATATAAAATATTGTTAATATGACATTGAATTATGTATTATCATTCGATAGTCACATTCAAAGAAATCGGGACTTTTTTTGTAATTCGACATGTTTATTGCACTTTTGGTAACTTATGCTGTTATAGATATGCGTTAGTTATTTCATGTTGTACAAGAAAGCAAATTATTAAGTCATTAATTAGTTATTAATTACGTGTCAATAATATCAAACTTTTGTAAAATAAAAATGCGAGATGAAAGAAAGGTATACTTTGTTTAAACTTGTGTGTTACAATTATTAGCCATAATTAAACAGGAATCTTTAATTTTTAAGTTTAAGTCTGTATATTATTAAATCTAATATTTTTTACACAATTTACCTGTGACAAAAATCTAGTCTACATATAGACGAGGAAAAATGCTTCAAAGTATTGAAGATTTAATTGCAATAAGCAGACGTCACAGATTATTTTCTTTACAAAGAAAATTCCGACTAATAAATGGAATTCAATAAATACGATAAAGGATAAAGTCATTATCAATGATAAAGTTTCAAGAACCTATTCATTTAGATATTGTTATCGCGCATGCCACGCTGGCGGAGATTTCAATTTGATTTTATAAATCACGTATTCATTTTGAATGGATTTTTATCACGTGATGTAATTTTCAGGAAATTAAAATAGGAGGCCACTTCCCTAGTAATAGACATATACGAGTAGTTGGTACTTTGGAGGTTTACGATATTCTAGAATATTCTTTTTTTTTAATTTTCGTACTAACTTTTCAGGGAAGTTTACCATGCGAAAAATAATCCGATTAACGAGCGCGAACACACTATGGACGAGGAAATGGTGCGAAGACATAAGCATGTCTTCTTCGCTGATCGTCTCCAGGAATGCGTCCAAGAGCATATTAGTTACCAAAGAAGAAGAGATCACAGTGAACCTCTGATAGCACCCAGGTTATTCATTATCTACGATAACGTTGAAGCCAGCGAACCGGGGGACACTTCTGATTATTGCGCAGTTCTGGACGCACCATTTTATAAGCTGCGCATTGAAGATTGCAAGGAGTCAGGTAATTACTGTACATAGTACAATCGAATACTCGTAAATCAAGTGAAATCTAAGTTTTTAATGTTTATTAATATGCACTTTGTTGTTATTTCAGGATTCGTCAAACTCAAGAAACTAGAGGTATTAGAAAGTAGTCTCTCCAAAGAAAATGAAGCGATGCAACAACATCAGAACCATTCAGACACATGCAGCATTTATACAGACTCAGAAAAGGAATCGAATGATTCTGACGATTCCCCTTACGTAAGCAAAGGCGAAGTATTGTTACAAAATATAAAGCTGAAGATAAATGAATTACAAGTAGACGGTTATCAAACGAAAACTGACAATTTGAACTTACATATGAATACACAGGAAGTAACGGGAAGACGACCCAGCGGACCAATGAGACAAATTAGCCTACAAGTTCAAAAGTGTAACATTTCAAACATAGATGTGATTAGAAAAGGTACAACGAGATTACCAGAGAATGCATTGTATTATGAAGAACAAAATATCATTGAGGATATAGAAAGTAGGCCAAGAAAGTCCATTCTGAAAAATGGTAGAAGAGCTAGTGATACAAATAATGATCTCAAAAGTAAAACACGCTTTGGTGAAAATCGCGCTGCGTCGGTAGATAATGTAGGAGCCGATGACACAGAGACTTCTGGCTACAGATCAAACTCTAGTAGTCGTCATAATGAATCAAGTGAAACTGATTCTGATTATGGTTATTCGACAATAACCGAATCTACTACTCCCAAAAAGGTGGAACTAAGTGTACAACCAAAATTCACAACTTCTGGAGTTCTACCTGAAGAATGCTGGATTGCAATCGATTTACGAACAGTCGACTGGAGCGACGAAGAAGATGAAGTTGCTACGAACTCATCCAGACTGTCCTTAAGTAGAAATTTGTTTGAAACACATCATTATCTTAGTTCTGTGAACTTTATGAATAATTTTGTTGACAACTTTATTGTCAGTTTAGGCTCGGGTTTGGGATTCTCACAGGAAGCCATTAATAACGCTTTAACACAAGGAGCGAGTATATACTGCGATGTTGCTAAGAGTGGTTCTAAGCAAAGTTACGAAGTGTTTCCAGCTCTCTTAGCGGCTTGGCCGAACGCAGCAAATCAGTGGATTATACGAGAAAGAAAAATAATTCAAAATCCTCGAACTAATTTCAGCTACCAATGGCCAACTAAGTATATGGTTCGAAAAGCAATAGGATTCGGATGTCTTCTTGTGCCAATTGGCTTTAGACCGAAAAGAGGAGTGAATCCTGACCAAAAACTGCAATGGAGAATTACATTTCCTGCAGCGGAACGCTACTTAGAAAGTTGCTTGGCTCATTCCCACATGCGTTGTTATTTATTTGCACTTGCTTTACATAAAACTTTTATGGAGAATGAAACTTCCAAAATAGGTATAGATGCAAGCCATATCAAAAACCACCTATTTTGGCAATGCGAAGACAATTACGCTAAATGGCCTGAAGACCGACTGGGAGAATCTTTGAGATTATTTTTACGCAGTTTTTATGTTCATTTTGGACAGTCAAGATTTCCGAATTATTTTATCGAAAACTGTAATGACTTTAAAAGCATTCCAAAGCCTTTGTTACTGAAATCGCAAAGAAAACTAGCAGATATATTAGAATCTCCCGTCATGCATGTACTCAACGCGCTGGACAAACTGCGGTACAACAAAAAGGAGTTTTATCCTACATTTAATGTACGCAGACTTTACGATATATTGACTTGCAAAAACCCTTTGTACATTCTAAATCCAAATATACCCGAAACAATTCCTCACTACAATGACAGTTCAGACAGTGATGATGAACACAGCAATTTTTGGGACAAAGCTAAAGCACACGATAAACATTATCAATGGAAAAAGGAAAGACAGCGCCAACTGAAAGAAAGGCGGAAGGCAAATGTAAATAACAAAAAGAGGAGTGGAAATAAAGACGATCGAGAAATAAACAAAAGTGTAAGTAGCCCTTTTCTTTCTTGAAAAATATTTTTTTGCTATAGCTGTATCATTCTTAAAATAGTCTGTAGTTTTCTAATGGTTAACTTCGTGCTAGCATATCTTACAATAGTAATAATTACTTACTTATATTTTGAATCCTAATTTTAATTTACCTATGTTATTTTCAGATAATACTGCCAGCTAAAATGCAGCCAGAACGTCGACGTCTTGTACTAGAGTTCTTCATTCCCCACTTTATTGCTATGGCGCGCTCTAGTGAGAAGTTCGAAGCGATTAAACAGGCTGTAATTTATTTGGAACAAGCTCAAAGACTTTGTCGTCTTTTGTTGGAGGAACCCGCTGGAGATGTAACAGCCAATGACTACCTAGATGTGATTCGAGAAAAGTTAATAGATTGTCAAAGAAAATTAGCTAAACAGGTCGGCTACAAGTTACCTCCACGAGTCGAGAGTTATTCTGACAGATCCAGTAATTCCCATTTGATTCGTAAACATCGTCCTAAATATGAACACATGATCAATCAAGATTCACCGTGTGATAATCCTAGTATTGCTCCATTCACATTTGTCGATGTCCATGTTGAAAATGGTAAAAACAAAGATATCAAGAAATTAAAGGTTGCTGTGGATCCGGAAGAGTCTAAATTATGATTATAATTATAAATATTTACGTTTAATGTATATAGAAGTAGATGTATAACTGTAGAACTGTAGGTATTAAATATCGTTGTATTAATTTGCAAGGTTAAAGTTTAAAACTTATTTATGACTGTTAAAACACGATCGCTTTAATATTGAGGTTTACAATTTCAAGAATCTCGTTTATGTTTAAGAAATTGTTTGTAAATTATTATACTTTAAAATTAACGTATCATTTAAATAAAATAACGGAAAACATGTGACAAAATTTATTTCTTTTGATACTCTCATTTACAATTCATTTAAAGAATTATTTCTTAAAAGTATTCAATAATTAGTTTGTAGTATATTCGTTTATTTATATTGTAGGAATACTTACTGTGGTTAGGTATTTCACCAGTTTGTTTGTGAAATGCTAAACAAGTGGATTGACTCCGCCGACCATTGAGAGCAGTGCCATTCGCACATACATGCCGTACTCAGCTTGTCGGAAGTACGCAGCGCGAGGGTCAGAGTCGAATTCTGCAGATATTTCATCGACTCTTGGCAAAGGATGCATCACAACCATGCGTCTTCGTGCCCGTGTCATGAGTTGTGGGGTCACAACCAACAATCCCCGCATCTGCAAACAATATGTTAACAATGTAAAACTATCTTATGTTAACCTTCGTATTTATTCATTTTGTAAAGTTAAGTGTAACTAGAGGTAGGACATACGTAATATTTATTTAAGTCTGTCGATAGTTAGGCTTAATCGTTTCCTTCTATATCACATATTCAAAGCCAGAATATTGATTAAATGCCTTTAAAGACGACACAGTGTAATTTTTTACCTTTTCATACTCCTCTTGGCTGTCAAATCTTTCACGCTGGATTCTAGTCATGTACAGAACATGAGTGTCAGCTAACACGTCTTCTAATCTTTCGTACACTTTCTGTGGAATGCCTTTGTATGCCACATAATCCATTATATGCTTAGGCATGCCGAGTCCGGGCGGACTAACATACTGTAGCTGTACTTGATATAAAGTGAGCAATCTCGCCAGAGAGTGAACAGTGCGACCATTCTTAAGATCTCCAACCATAGTTATAGTTAGCCCGTTAACAGTACCGATTTCTTCTCTTATCGTAAAAACGTCTAGTAGAGCTTGAGTGGGATGTTCACCGACGCCATCTCCTGCATTGATGATTGGTTTGCGGCAGTGTCGGGAGGCGCGCTGTTAAAAGAACAACGAATCAGTTTAATAAATTTAATATTATTTGATGTAACTATGAGAAAAAAACTTACCGCTACAGCTCCCGGTTCAGGGTGTCTCAACACAACAATATCAGAATAACTAGCCATAACCGCAACGCTATCTTCCAACGTTTCACCTTTTTTGGCTGAAGAGCTAGTAGCGTCCGTATGTATGACGGAGCCTCCGAGTCTCTGCATCGCGGCTGCGAAGCTGCAACTAGTTCTTGTGCTCACTTCATAAAATATTGACGACATGACTTTTCCTCGCAATATGTCATCCAAGTAACGTCCTTTGCTAACGCTGGTTTTCATAAATTGAGCAAGATTGAAAATGTCGTTCAGCGTTTCTTTATTGAAGGTATCGACAGTTAAAATACTTTTACCGAACAGATCACTCTTTTGACGATGTGACAAGGTCTGAACGGTGTTACCATAGGAGGAACTGTCACATCTTTGCCTCATTGTTGGTTGAGGAGGTAGTGGTGACATACTCCTTAGGCCGGTTACATCGTTAAAGTGGACGTTTAATTTGCCCGGACCGTCGGATTTGCTAGGCTCTACTTGATCTAGATCAAAATCACTCAATCGACTCAACTCTATAGACACTTGGTGATCGAGGGCAGAGTTTGGTCGACTCAATTCTTTCTCCGATTTTTCGACAGCGTATGTAGCGAACGTTTGTTTCTTAGGGGATGGCCAATCGCGCACGTTCTGTCCGAATCCTGGAGGCACAAGGATTTGGCCTTCCACGTAAGCTATTTCCCCGCGTAACGTCACACGATGAATTGCACCGCAAACCTTCATTCCTGCAAATGGCGTCCACTTGGATTTCGAAAATTCCATTGCATCAGGAATAGTCCATTCGTAATCCATGTCCACTTCTACATAAGTGTTCGGCTGCTCGGGCAAGTTGAATATTTTGCGCGGGTTTCTGTGAAATTTGTTGATAATATCTTCGATTGTTAGACGTCCTTCGTGTACGGCATTCAGTAATAACGGTAAAATTGTTTCCAGGCCCGGAAATCCTGGAGGAGGTTTCTCTGAGTTTTTCTCCTCGACCGTATGCGGAGCGTGATCGGTTGCAAAAACGTCAATAATGTCCATATTTTTCCATAGTTCAGCTTGGTCTTCGGGACCGCACAGAACCGGTCGGACTTCGGCCCGCCCCGAACCGATATCATCTATATTATCTGTGTTTAAAAAGAGATGATGCGGGCACACTTCGCACGTCACTTTCAGCCCACCTTTCTTCGCCGCCCTTATGATAGAAATTTCTTCTTTTCGGGCTACGTGACAAATGTGAACGGGTCGATCGAGCAACGAAGCCATCAATATTACTGCCCCTGTTTTTTCACGTTCGGCGTGAACACATATCGGTATTTTTTTTGGCCAGTTTTGTAAATGCCTTTGCCAAACAGTCATGTCGTCGAGTTGGAGAGTAGTAAATGTTTGATTGAGATACATTTTTAAAGTTGAAGCTTGCGGAGCCATTTCACATGCGGTGTCGTAGTTAGTAGAAGAAGCGCCCACGAACAGAGCATAGTCACAACGAGCGCTGACTCTTGCCAGAGCGGATACGTACTCAAATGCTTGGCGATCGACCACAGGTGGGTTAGTATTGGGCATTGCACATATCATGGTGACGCCTCCCGCAAGAGCAGCCGCAGTACAGGATGCGAAATCTTCTTTATATGTTGCTCCAGGTTCACGAACATGGACGTGAACGTCAATAAAACCGGGTAATTTAATGATATTGCGCGATGTCATACAATCTGTATGAGTTTTCATTAATGGCGCTCCACCGCATTGTAACATAGCCTACAATATTTAAATTGTGTAATTAATTTAGGTGCATCATAAAAAATCAATAAACATGTTTAATACAAATCAAACAAAACCTGAACTAGAAGTTTAGCGCATTTAACATCAGTGACTAAAGGTACAGCATAATCTACAGCGAGGCGGCGAGTACGATAGCCGTGCGTGGTAAATGAAGAGACGCGGCGAGCGCCTCCCCGCATGGGTAGGTTGATGACAAGGTCCAGCTGCCGTCGGGCCATAAAGTCAGCGAGGTGCATCAGCTCACCGTCAGACCGGTCGTCATCTGGATCACCGATGTGGTCAAACGTCCATTGAACACTCTCGACCTAAAACCACGGTCATATCATAGGAGCAAATGGTAATTGTGAAATATATGTACGTGTCATTTACTGTAACTTTTATTTGGAAGAAGTTAATTAGGTAGGTACTTAAAGTGTAGAAAGGTAACACACCTTATATTTTATTGAAGTAAATAGAAAAGTATTAATTTAATTATTGTTTACCTCGACACCGTGCTCTGCATAGAAGTCTCCGGTTCCCATGCTGGCGTACAATTTATAACCCATTTTGTGCAAAATTTGGACGCTTGGCAATAATTCCATTTTGTGCTTAAATTCAATGAAATAAAAGGTAAAGTAAAACAATAATATAAAAAAATCACAAATAGCAATTATTTTACCTTGAAAGTCCCGACAGAGAGCAATATGGCCTTTTTAGGTATTCTGAAACCTGTGCTCATGAGAGATTTTAAATAAGCTTCGTATCTGTTCTCACCAAAACATGCAACTTCTCCTGTAGATGCCATTTCTACGCCCAAAGTTACGTCTGCTCCGGACAATCTTGAGAATGAGAACTGTGGTACCTTAACGCCCACTTTTCCACACCCAGCCATTACATTTACGGGTTCCACCGGGATGCCTAGGATTACTTTAGTAGCCATTGCAACAAAGTCGTGATCGAGGGTTTTCGAAACGAACGGGAAGGATCTGGATACTCTCACATTACATTCAATAACTTTTAACTCATTGTCTTTTGCAATGAGTTGCATGTTAAATGGTCCCGTAACGTCTAAAGTTTCCGCTATTATTCTGGCGATCTCTTTAATTTTATCTAATGTTTCATTGTTTATGTCTTGTGGTGGGGTTACCAATGTCGCATCGCCAGAATGGACACCAGCATTTTCAACGTGTTCAGATACAGCCATGCAAAGAATAGTTCCATCAGCCGCAACTACATCTACGTCGATTTCTTTGGCATCCATAATAAATTTGGAAATAACTACGGGATAGTCCTTGCTTACTTTACTAGCTGATTTTAGATATATCTCCAAATCTTGGTTGGAATGTGCCACGTTCATAGCAGCACCGCTGAGAACATAAGAAGGACGTACTAAGCATGGAAAACCAACTTCTTCACAAAAAGCTTTCGCCGACTCGAGATCAGTAAGTTCTTTCCATCTCGGTTGAAGTATTCCTTTACGATCCAACATACGTGAAAATTTAAATCTGTTTTCTGCATTATCTATCATATCGGGTGAAGTACCTAAAATAACAGCTTGTTGTCTGTGTAAATCCATTGCAATATTGTTTGGTAATTGTCCACCCATACAAAGTATAACTCCATCGGGCTTTTCAAGTTTATAAATATCCATGACCACTTCGAAAGATATTTCTTCAAAGTATAATCTATCACTCATGTCGTAATCAGTACTAACAGTTTCGGGATTATAATTTATCATTATAGTTTTTTTATCTTGATTTTTCAGTTCTCTGAGACAGCCGACAGCACACCAGTCGAATTCAACGGAACTTCCGATTCTATAAACGCCCGAACCTAGGACCATAACATGTTCCCCAGGGAAATCCAAATCATGAGTCGTTCCATTGTATGTTAGATAGAGATAGTTCGTGGATGCCGGCCATTCGGCAGCAACGGTATCGATTCGTTTAACGAAAGGAGTTATATTATATTCTTCTCGAAGCTTTCTGATTGCCAACTCAGTACTTTTAACAGCAGCTGCAATTTGTTTATCCGAAAATCCAATTTGTTTTGCTGTTTTTAGATCACGGGATGTTATGGTATTGGGAGGTGCCGCCTCGAGGCTTTTGTAGTAATCGATAATATTTTTAAATTTATCTAAAAACCAACGGTCAATTTTTGTTAGCTCATAAAGTTTATCCAAAGTGTACCCTTGTTTGATTGCAGCGGCTAATACGAACATTCTTTTATCAGTGGGTTCTCTTAACTCATCTTCATTCACTTTTTTGATATTTGGATCAAAACCATTAACATTTTCATCCACCATACGTAAGGCTTTTTGAAAAGCTTCTTCGAAATTCCTTCCTATAGACATCACTTCTCCTACACTTTTCATAGAACTTCCGATTTTGGTGCTCACTCTGTTAAATTTAGCCAGATCCCATCGAGGTATCTTAACAACACAATAATCCAAACTTGGTTCAAAGCAAGCTGTAGTAACTCCCGTTACAGAATTTTTAATTTCAGGTAAAGAGATTCCTAATGCTAGTTTGGCTGCAACGTACGCCAGAGGGTATCCTGTCGCCTTACTTGCTAGCGCTGAACTTCTTGATAACCTAGCATTCACTTCTATGATATAAAACTCCTCTGAATTAGGATTTAGTGCATACTGTATATTACACTCGCCGACAATACCAAAATGTCTAATCACTTTTAATGCTGTGTTACGTAACATGTAGTACTCTCTGTTGGATAAGGTTTGACTAGGTGCCACCACGATAGATTCACCAGTATGTATTCCTAGAGGATCTACATTTTCCATATTACACACAGTGATACAATTATCGAAAGCGTCTCTTACGACTTCGTACTCAACTTCCTTCCATCCTTTTAATGATTTATCAATGATTAATTGCTCCGAATGTGAAAGAGCATGATGGGCTAAAGTTCGCAGTTCGTCTTCGTTATTAGCAAATCCTGAACCGAGGCCACCGAGAGAGAACGCGGAACGCGCCATCACCGGATACCCGATCTGCAATGCTGCAGCAATTGCTTCGTCAACTGAGGACACCGCCGCACTTGGCGCTACCTTTTCTCCTATTAAATTAATTTTCTCAGCAAAGATTTTTCTATCTTCAGTATCTACAATAGATTGAATCGGGGTCCCCAGAACTTTTACGTTGTATTTTTCGAAGACCTTCGATTTTTGTAGTTCCACACCGCAGTTTAAAGCGGTTTGCCCACCAAATGTCAGAAGAACTCCAGTCGGCCGTTCGGCTTTTATTACTTGCTCTACATATTCTGGTGTTATGGGCAAAAAGTAAACTTTGTCAGCTAAGCCTTTCGACGTTTGTACTGTGGCTATGTTTGGATTAATTAAAACCGTTTGAATTTTTTCTTCCTGCATAGCTTTAACTCCCTGGGATCCTGAATAATCAAATTCACCGGCTTGGCCGATAGACAAACCTCCTGAACCCAATATTAAAACTTTCTTCGGTTTATCAGGAAGAGTTGGAATGTATGTTAATTGCTCTGTTATCATATCATCTATGCAACAAACAGTTTTGTTTTTGTACGACTTAACTCCTTTTATGAAAATATCAAAAAGACATTCTAGATCTGTGGGCCCAGCTGTATGCTCGGGATGGAACTGAACACTAAAGAATGGTAACGACTTGTGAATGATTCCCTCGTTAGTTTTATCGTTTTCGTTGGTGAATAATATTTTCCAATCCTCAGGTAATGTTTCAGCATCTACAGCAAATCCGTGATTTTGTGAAGTCATAAAACATCTTTTTGTAGTACTGTGGGTGCAAGGTAAGTTGTGGCCGCGGTTGCCGTATCTAAAATAGTTAAAAAATAAAGAAATAAATAAAACATGGCGAAAAAAGCAATAAATATAAAGGATCTTAATGTTTACCTTGTTTTAAATGTTTTACAACCAGCAGCAGTCGCTAATAACTGATGACCCAAACATATACCAAATACCGGTTTTACATTGTTTTTATTTTCGATAACTTTTTTTAAATTCTCTACGATTTTCTTACATACGACCGGGTCTCCAGGACCGTTGCTTATAAACAATCCATCGAAATTTTGCGACGATAAATCATAATCCCAAGGTACTAAAATAACTTTAGCGTTTCTCTTTATTAAGCAACGTATTTGATTGAATTTTAGGCCGCAATCCACCGCCATTATTGTCACTTCACCGTTGGGGTTAAAAATTTTAGGTTCCTAAAAATAAATGAAATTACGTATGTTCAGAATAAAAAAAACTGTCATAGTTACGGTTACATAAGATCAATAATGAAAATACCTTAGTAGAAACTTCTGCAACAAGATTTCTTTCGTTGGGGTCTGACATAGGTGGCAAGGGCGTCAAAGGTGGGTTGCCTTGTACGATGCGCCCCAGCATGATACCTTCGCGTAGGCGATGCGTTAGGGCGCGCGTGTCGACGCCGCACAGGCCGGGCACGCCGCGTGCCCTCAGCCACGCCCCTAAAGAGCGATGGGCGCGCCAATGGCCCGAGTGGCTGCTCACTTCGCCTACGATCAAACCGGCCGCCCAAATCCGCTCCGACTCGAACCATCTATAATATTATTGAGCATATTATAATTAACAACGTTTTACATTATATTTTTCATTGTTTATTTGAAAGATATTCCAATTACCTAGGAATACCGTGTTCATCGCGATCTTCTTCATTGGGAACTCCGTAGTTGCCGACCAGTGGGTAGGTCAGCACCAGCAGCTGTGCGTGGTAGGAGGGGTCTGTTAGCGACTCAGGGTAGCCAACCATGCCCGTCTGAAACACTGTAAGTCAAATAATTATATACATTTGCCATCACATATAAGTCCCCACTGACTTGACTCTTGTCAGTTATTTGATATTTACCGACTTCCCCGTCCATGGGGACTTGGGCTCCGAAACTCCAGCCCGTGTGAACGGAGCCATCAGCTAGGATGAGGCTGCACGGCGGGCCCCGCTCCGATGTCAGTTCCTGGTTGGTCATTATGCTGGAAATAAATTGTAAATATAATAGGGGAGGAAAATTTAGAAATAATAAATATCGACATTTTTTAACATGAAAACTCTTTAATAATTTTACGTTTTTTACTGT
Source organism: Papilio dardanus tibullus (assembly GCA_013186455.1). Taxonomy (NCBI): domain Eukaryota; kingdom Metazoa; phylum Arthropoda; class Insecta; order Lepidoptera; family Papilionidae; genus Papilio; species Papilio dardanus. The sequence goes on along the minus strand of QDHC01000144.1, from coordinate 1,059,608 downwards.
ACAATAATTTTAAAAAATCTGATTAGAATCGTATCCAAGTTTAGCTGCTTAAGTCATTGATATTACAGTCGGTTCTGTCAATTAAATAAGAAAGAGCATTGGCCAACAAAACAAAGAGGTGTTTAAGTATACTAAAATAAAAGGTACTTTATTTTAACACTAAGGATTATGTGTTCTTGTCTGTCCACATAACACTTCATAGGCGCTCTGAAATTGTATCCGGTACCGCTAGTTTTCAAAGCAAACCACCTAACCACTCGAATGTCCCGTTTAACTTGTACTCTACTAACAAATATAGATAAGAAACAATATACGGAAATTGAACTGCGCTATCTTCATGTTAAGATATACTTCCGACATTATTTTCAATATTTTTAATTAATTTATATATATTTCAACAGAATGTTTAAAAAATATACAAAAACACAATCAGGTTTTGTTTTATTTTAACACGAACGATATTGATATTTGAGACTACCGGTCTACTTTTATGAGATGAATTGATGCACTTTCAAGGCCTAAGGTACAAAGTTTGAATGATCACATCAAAATTGACCGGAAAAAAACAACCAAATCAATTAACCGCTATATGTACAAATATGACACTTGAATATGGTGATATACTGTTTATAAAATATTACTTGCTAATAAGTAACAACGTACCATAATATAAACTTCATTGTAATTATAACTTTCAAGTTTTACAGCTTCTATGCTATCTTTGAATCCATGAAAATAAATAGGATTTTTACTTAAAAACTTCATTTGAATACGCAAAATAAGATTAATTAATAAATAATATCATCAATAACATAAAATTAAAAAACTACAAAACTATTCAACATTTTTTTTTAAATCTGAACTTTAATTAAAGTTTTAAGTTTCTCTGTATGTTCTTTGACGGTTTTAAAAACTTTCGAGAGATCGTAACAAATACTTACTTAAGTTTTGAGGTTCTATTTGCCGACCACGTGGTAGTTAACGAGCTCCGCGAATACGACCAGCTTATTCGCGGTCCCCGCAACGACTGGTTAAATGAAACGCCACCAACAATACCCCGCTACAGCTATATTATCAAGCGTCATCAGTTTAACTTACCGACCTCTTTTTCCCACACATCACAACACGTATAGGTTGTCTCAGTCGGCCAACATATGCAGAGATGCCATGCTTTTAGTTCGTTCTATATTCTTCATACTTACAAGAAGTTGGCTGCATATGAATAGCAAATCTATAGGACATTAAGACTTAAGTTACGAACTGTTTAGTCTGTAGTGTAAAATGAAATTAATGTGTAACTTCCTTGAAAAACCTCCATTGTTCATGTTTGTATGAACTATACGTGTGTCGGCTATCAGGTCGTAGTAAGTCGGCAGAAATCTCACATTTGACATTTAGAAATAATCTAACTTGATTCAATTCACTGTTTGTCTTACGTGTAAGTTGCCTGTAAACTGTAAATAAGGTCATCGATCCGCTAGGAAAGATTTGGCAGCGTCTGACTAGATGCCTACTACTTAAATCTAATCTGATATCAAGAATTCTGTATTCAATTGTGGGACAAAAACATCATTATCTATAGTTAGTAGGTAGGTAGTAGGTATGCCTTATATTACAAATATTTAAAATTCGTTGAATTTTAATAGTAATTGTTTGCATAACGATGGTTACATGTTTATTTTAATTAAGGGTATTAACTAAATTAAGTAACATAAAACAACATTAATTTATTAACATTTCATATGAACTTTATTTAAGTATGTAAGTACAAGCTATGGTAATTTGCACATATTATATCCCCTTCTATTTAGAATGGGTATGTCGATAAATTGCATAGTCATTTGCTTTGGCACGTCTTCTAACTCTAGAACTGAGATGGTATTGTCTCCAGTATGGAGCCACACGCCCGGCACGTACAGTGTCACCTGAGGTCCCACGCCGGGCCAGTACCGGCCGAGATTGTTACCATTTATCCACACGTAACCCTGAAATAATCTTTTATATTATTTAACTTAATATTTATATCATCACTCTAGTATCATTAAAAAGGACCAGGTGAACCCCTTAGCGTCTAAGTAAAACCCTGCAGGGAACAAGATGGCGGGAAATAAAATTGAGAGTTCACAAGTTAAAGAAGTAATAACCAAAATTACTCAGTAAATTTTTAAAAAGATTCTACGAAAAAAAAACTTACAAAAAAAGACGACTAAATTTAAATTAACAATTATATTGATTATTACATACCTTTCCCCAACCAGTGGTATCTAGGTAAGTGTCCAAGACTTTAACATTACTCGGGATGTGGAAGAAAGTTTCAAAAACGATGGGACCTTGCTTAAGATCTAATACTTCGTCACTTTCAAAATCATGCAGTCCTACAAAATTTAAGGGATAACCCGTCACTGACCATGGGCCGTTGAGGACTTTGCCATTGTATTTTACTGCGCTGAGAATACCCTGTAACAAAAAAAAACAGGTAAAAAGGAGAGAAAGTCAACTTCTTGTTTTTCTGTAGCAAAAATATAGGATAAAAACTTTGACTGTTCATTATTTCTGTATAGATACAAACGTTTGTTAGTTTTTATCCATTTTATTAGCAATATACCTACATATTTAAAAAATATTATTTCTATCTGTTCTTAGTAACTACCTCTTTAAGTACGAAAAACAGTGGAGTAAAACTTCAAGTAAAACTTAAGACTTGGTAATGCTTGCTTGATTGTATAATTTGATTTACTCACTTTGTAGTCATGAATGCGACTGCCGAAATTGATACGTCCTTGGTTTTCTACCAGTAATGACAATTTCGCTCCTGGTAGACATTGTATGTTAACGGTGGTTTGCTTGCAATTTCTATATAGAACACCTTGTAATTCCTGAAAAAAGATTATCGATATAAGTTTCCGATACCTTAAAAAATTAAGAAGGAAGTAGCTGTTTGCGTTACTGTGTACGCACCAGGATAGTATTTTAGTCGAGTAGCAAGTAGCGAGTATCCGAACAAAGGATTTACTAATCTACTCAACTAAAATGTTGCTGTTCGGACACAATTAGTTACTAAATTACTATCTCAGTGCATAGGTTTAGGCTTAAACGAGTTCGAACAGTCTTAAATCCTTTGTCCTGGCGAACAAGGCTTTAGAGAGACATTTACTTAGTAAGTAGCCCATGTGTTCTTCCAGACTATGGTCTACATGTGAGCAACATTACATCGCGATCCCATTTACACGTTCCAAATATATTTCCAACCAAACATACATCTATCCATCTTAACTTTTGCATTTATAAATATTATTATTAGTAAAATTATTTATGGCGTTCGAACAAAAAACCTCATCATAGTTTTTAATAATAACTTACATTATCAACATAGACATACACAGTATCACGTGGCTTCGTAATTATCAATTTCCCGTTTGTATCATTCACTATGGTTTCATAAAGCAACAATCCAGCTCGTTGTCTCAATGTTTCGAACGTCGGTAACTTAGAACCCCTCACTTTGTCGTAGCTCTTCCCTAAATGTCTACGACCGTTCGTGCTCAAGATGCTTCCTTTTGGTTCTAGAATAACTTCGCCGTATTCCGCTTTATTAGATACCACTGGTAGTGGTATGCTTTTTACTTGTGGATTGTACTGGAATGAAAAGTTTGCGACATTAAGCTACGACCTTTGATCTGTTTCAGAGGGAGGAAGAATTATCGTCAAAATAATCTTCCTCGTTTAAAGTAACTTTAGTATTAAGAACACTCCTTGATGTTCCTTACTCAAATAACAAAATATTGAACAAATTGGAATCATTTAACACTCGTATGTCTTAGTTTATACATATCTTAGCTGTGAACAGACTAAAAAATCTATAATAAATACGTACTGTTGCTAACGTGTCTCTTATGAGATAATATTTTTCTGTTGGATCTCCAGCTTCAGTCAATGGTGCATCATAGTCGTATGATGTGATATCAGGTAAATAAGATTTATCGTAATTGGCGCCTGAAATTATTACAAACATTCATCAACGCTGCGAAAGTTAATAAAAATATTTTTTTAACAAACTACCCACTACCGAATATAAAATGATAGCATTAACCGGCCCTTAGTATATTTAATTATATGCTATTACTTAGTGACCAATTACTCATTCTGAGTGACTGATTGAAATTTGAAAAAATAAGTGTAAAATGTTTACCAACCAGAAGTAAATTCGAAGTTAGAACCACCAAAGAACATGTAGAAGTTAACATTGAATTTCTTGTCCAACATCACGCGTAGGGTTTGTACAAGATGACGTCCGGATATCTGCTGCAGGGTTTCATTCCAGTGCGTGAGCCAGCCGGAGTAGTACTCGGAGTTCATGAGCGGTCCGTGCGGAAAATAGCGACGGAATTGTTGCTTTACGTTGCCTACATCTGAATAACTCTGAAGAGAAATTTAAAAAGGCAATTAAGTATATACAGATTCCTTTTTTTGTGATTTTAAGTCTCGTGTTCTAAATACAAGCTTATGTCGAGGAAAAATGCTTGTTTTCATCGTACAAGTCGTTTGCTCCCTCAATTCAGCAGTAGCACCGACGTTTATAGACATCCTCAACACCAGCTCAAATTTCCTTAACCCTATTGACATAATCATACACAGTCTTATAGACTTCCCTTATCGTACTATTCTTTATTGCTCAGAACATGCTAATGCTTATTATTAATCTTTGCATACTTTTAAGTAGAACTTACACCAAAATCAACCGTAGGTACAGCGCCATCTATTGAGCCACTGAGGAACATTGTGGGGCTGGCACCGTCGGTCGTGTACAGCAGGGCTTTATTCCCCACGTGCACTGATAATATGTCACGAACTGATCCCATATACTTCTTATCTCGACCGTAACTACCATACTCGTTTTCTACCTGTAATTATTAGTATTAAGTTAAAATACTAGTTCCTTTTATGAGAACTTGGGAACTTAGTATTATAATAAAAATGTACCTGAACTAATATAATTGGACCTCCATTACCGAGCAATAATGGTTTCAGATAAGTAAACAATTTCGCCATCCACACTTCAGTTTCATGAATAAAATCTGAATAAATAAGAAAGTTGTATAAAATTGATTTTCTATTTGTCTAACGTTGTTATTAATTTTGTAGTTTCAATATTTACAACCTTTGTCAACAGTACGTAGCTTAATGTTGGGATATTTGCCAAGCAACCAGTACGGCAAACCGCCCTGTGAAAAAACTATATGTTAATGCTACACTATGCTTAGGTTGTTAATAAATCGATTTAAAATGTGTGATATATCTTTATAAAATGAATTAATGGAAACATTGTCAGTTTTAAATTTGCTCTACTGTGTCAAATAAAATATAGCAGAGTTACTGAATGTGAGATTTGCGAAATTATAGTAGCAGGTTAAATTCTACGGAATAGATAAAATGCTAATTATTAGAAAAATAGGTAACAAACTTATATAAAGCAGTGAACGCATGAATAGATATGATTTTTGTTTCACGTATATTTAACATTTTAACCAAGGAAGTAATGTATGAAGAAAAGTTGTTGTTCATACCAAATCTCTCTCAGCGCATATGTAAGGTCCGGGTCGCAGCAACACGTGCAGGCCCTCCTCAGCCGCGATCTGCACAAAGCGAGCGACATCCCGGTCCCCCTCGAATATGTACTGCCTTTCCTCCGGCTCGTGGTAGCTCCATTCAACGTACCTGCACAATTACCATAACTAGGCAATTGTCCATGGCCTATTGCATAGCAATGTGACACGCCATGTCGTGAGCCTTATTCTTAACGACGCGCCTAATGACTGTTACGATTATCAGCTATTTAAGGAATTGTTTGCTGTGATTATACTATTGTTTACAAATACCTACCTAGTTACTAAATAAAGTAGCTAAAAAATTAATATCTCAGTGATTCTTTAAAGTTTTAAATGCCTCTGAAGAGACGCTTATCACATTCTTCATTTTTTTAAATTCTAAAATTATGTTACAAGTAAAAATTTCAAAAAATATTCTGACCTAAGTATGATGAATGGATTTTCGTAATGAATAAAAAATAAACTATAGACTTACGTAGATACAGAGTTAAGTCCCGCAGCTTTAAGTTTACGTAAGCGATCCCTCCAGTAGGCGGCTGGCAGCCGGAAGTAATGCAGGGAACCGGATATAATCCTTAGCTGCTTGCCGTCCAGTACGAACTCGTCTCCAACCACGCTTATGTTATGACTAGCCTGGCACACAAAATACTTAGCTTACTAATGATAAAATTATTTATTCAATTATTCTGCTTTGTTACGTCTGTTAGTTTGTTGCTTTGTTTACAAATTATGGAAAAGTCTTGTTAACTTTGACACTATTGCTAATAGAAAAAAAACCTAATACAAGTTTAAATTGTGCCAAGGATACTTTTATATGAACACAGCGAAGTAATTAAAAAAAATTAAACTCATTTCCATGAGTGTCTGTAAATCAACCAATGTATTTTAAAAATAGTAGATGAAGACAAAAATTAAAAAGATAATTACCTACATCTGATTATATAACAACATAGCATTAACAACAATAGGAGTTATTATGCACACAAAGGTAAGAAGTCTTCCATTGAAAGCCTTGGGAAGATACGAACGCGTGAACAGGTGTGTCTGTGGCCTCTACGAAATTGAAGTTTTTCATTCATAATGGTCGTTTTTTACCTCTTTTTGACAACCGGTTCAATCTGTTATTTAATTATTTCTGAATTCATTGTTAAGATGTAAAGGATTGTGTTAAGATGTTAACCAAACTAAGTAATTTATTTGATGTATGAACAGTTTTTATGTTAATTTTATATTTTTTTACGTTTTCTCATATTTATTTTATTTTATAAAGTTTTCAAAATGCGTTGTCTATGTAAAGTATACAAGCGATAAAAAATAAATAATCAACTATCAATGGACATTTTTTATTAATCAAAACCACATGGCTGGTAATTGGTAACATAATATTTAAAAATGATTGCTAACACATGGCAATAAAATGAACTGATACTCGATCAAACTGTGATTAAAAATAAAAAAAAGTTAGCTTTGAACAGATAAATATATAAAAGTATTGTTAGTGAATATTTGACATTTATGTAGTTTTCCTTTTACCGATTTCGCCTAGGTCCTAAAACATAAGATACTCGTAAAGTAAAATGACAATTTGCACCAATAGATGGAGGAGTCGTTGCCAAATACCTGGTGTGACGTAGGTCCTGTGTTGAGTGCATTTATGATGACAGGATCAATCACATCAGCTCGTACTGCTCCCTGGTGAACTATGAAGGCACACGCCGCCGCGACCGCCAGGACTAGCCTGGCATTACATATCAACATTGTCGACGATCTGAAAGTAAGAAGTGTCTTATATTAGGTAGTTGTTTTTATATTTAATTTCTACATGTCACAATAATCGTTTCATGGGTACTTAAGTGGTCTATTAGTAAAGCGTGGTAGTATAATAAGTATAGTGTGGCCTATTATTATTATTCTAGTGTATTTAGCGTATATTTAGTACAATTCTTGTACTAAATATACGCTAAGGAAATATTTAACGGTGTGCGTTATTGATTAGTGTCTAACGTCTTCAAAATTGTTTGCTAGATAAAAGTCGCAATCCGAAATTATAAATTTAGTTAATATTTTTAATATAAGTACCCAGACAATTCGTCTCAATCGTTGAGGTCACTTGATCTCTTGTATAGAGAGCTCTAATAGGTCAATTGGCATCACTTTTTAATGGATGCTATGCTTCAAATTATACAGTGATAGATTAATTGCCTAGTTATTATGTCTGACTTTTAAAAATGTTCTACATATTAATTCACTTAAGTCAGTTTGGCTCCACATCAATTGATAAAATGTTATAATAACAGCCATTTAAGTAAATATTATATTAAACTAAAATAGAATACCTGAGCGGAAATATTCTGAACTGAAAAAATTACACTCCCGAGCAGCTTGCTGCCTTAGTTATTTCTAAATCAGTTATATTTTTAAGACAAATGTAATAGACGATAATATATTTTTCTACTGGTGTTTGGGGAATGGAAACACACAAAAGAAAAATATGTCGCAGGCAAACTGTATAATCAGACAGATTATAACATACTTAATGCCGAATCTTCCGCTCGCAGTTTACATACAGCTGGCGATATGTATAATGCCGAAGGGAAAACGTAAACGGCGAATTTCACCGAGACATTATGTATTAAGCTGCCAGTCAGCATTGTGCGACAATTCCAGGACTAACCAGGCGCTTATGCTGTAATACTTAAATAAGGTTGTAGTGCAGGAATACTATAGGGCGAAAGGAAAAAACTAACACCGATAATTCTTCGTATTCCTTGGTAAAGACACAATATAACCTTTCCAAACTTTCCAATCGTGTTCTGCCGTAACTTATGGTCATTCGGGACTTCGGTGTTTTTAAATATATCACTTGCGCTCTTTGTATTTTCTCATTTGTATCCTCTTTGAAACTTATTAATCTTTTTGCTTGTTCCATGTTGACAACGCAAGTAAAAAGAGGGTACAAACAAAATATCTTTACCAGAACTGTGCCGTTTATAAAACTCGACACGACAGACACTACTAGACAATACTTGTATTTATACAACCTAAGTCAAAGACCCAAAGAACCACAAGTTTGTTTTGTTTTTAAATATTTAAAACTATAACAATGATTTCAAATATTTAACCTAAGCGAACTGACATATTAGACTTTAGTTTTGTTTCTAACCACACGCGCCGATTTAATCAAAACAAACAAAATGACCTAAGCAGTGGCTTTTAAAGTAGTGCTAAAATTACGTGTTCAAAGGGCATTTCGGAAAATAATAACGAGGTTAAAGATATTTACAATAGTGAATTAAAAATAAACAGGACCAATTTAAAAGCCGTCGAAAAATGACACCTAAAAATGCTAAGTGTCCATAGAATGAGGTTCTCGGACGCCTCCTGCGAATATTACTAGTCAAAAAATATAGAGTAATGAGGATTAGTAAAAATATAGGGTATTACTTTAAAATAGCCAATCGTGACCAATATTTATAAAATTGATTTCTAACGACTAAATGCTAAGTATACGTCCTTCATTATTATTAATATGTTTAATAGTCGTTTAATTAAAATAAAAACTAAAAAAACCACTTGTTAGCTTAGCTAGCAGTTAGCTAAAGTTAAGTTTAAGTAAACATTTTTAAAAATGACAAAGCGAAAATTAGTGTTTTGAGTTATGAATCGTCTATGTTTATTTTCTAATAGATGTAGTTATTTTTAAACGGCGATTCTGAACAAACATATTACTTATACTAGAATGTAAAACAATTTTATTTTTTTCTCCAAAATATTTAAACTATAATTTCTCATGGTTATCATAAAACTTCAAACAACGAATGAATTACGACAATTGAACGCAAGTAACGCAACTCATTTTGCCGTAGCTATGTATTCTGATGAACCGGCATTGTATAATCTGCCTGATTATTTGTCAGCAACATAAACATAATTAATCATTACTTTGTAGACAGAAGTGAATTTAGCTGTAGTCAAGCTATTTTATTATGCATTTGAGTTAAGGTCACCTGAAAATAACAATACGCGAACAATTGAATATAATTTTGTATTAATTTGTAACGAAACTTATTTTTTTACAATTCGATGTTGTCTCGTAAATGTCAAAGTTTCAGATACGTACTAAAATAATGGTTCTTAACTATTTAGGCAAAATTAACTTAAATTAAGTGAATTATAAATGTTATTATTTACATACTTATCTTTAACAGTTATCATGAGAAATTAATGGCCGTTTTCACCAACAATCCCTAAATTTTAGGTAACCCTTAATGCATTTTAAATGTCACCTAACACTACTTTCGTTTTCACCAACAGTTAAGTGTCACTTTAAACATCAAATAAATTTAGGTATGAGTTAGGTTTATGGAGACCCTTAAGCAAAAAAGACACCTAAGTATCTAAAACCACTTTAGGAGTTCGTTGGTGAGAACAGGTATAAAACTTACCAAAACTTCTTTAAAATAGTAAATTAATAATAACACTTAAAATAGTGTACCAGAAGAAACAGTCAGTGTAAATATTCATATGTGTAAATAAAGGTTTTCACGTTTGTTAATTTTAATTAGAACAATTTAATTAAAATTCATACCACGATTAGTTCTAGAACCAAATTAAAATTATCTTGTGTAAGTAATTCGTAAGTAATTTTCCATATACATGAACAAATAAAATCAGAACAAAAAAACTAAAATCCTTTAAGGTTAAAGGTTTTGACCCATGATGGGCTCCATTTTCCGCAACTCCACGACTAGCGCGTATTTTGCGTGAATACACATATCTTTGAATTTCTTCGCCGATATGTGCATATATGAAAATCGAAAATCGAAAAACACATTGGTACATGCCGGGATTCGAACTCGGGACCTGCAGTTTACAAGTCAACAGAGGACGCTCACTAAAATCCTTTAAGTAGTTGCAAATGTAAAATTGGCTAGTTTATAAATGAACAAGGGAAATCGTAAAGTTTTCTAGGACTTAGTTGCGACTTTTCACTTTTGTTAAGAATACGAGAAGTTGAAAAATATATTTTTTTTTATAAGAGAAGGGGGCAAACGAGCGTTGCCGAGGTGATCTTCGACGCCCATGAACATATGTATTTGTACAAATATAGCTGTGGCAACCGACGGCTTCTGATATTATAAACTGCTCAAATTAACAATCTGTCAATGACATGTAACCTCCACATCCACATTTAAGACCTAAATTACACCGTAAGTTACTACAATTATTTTAAAAGCGACGTTACTAATCGCCGGACGTAGTAACTGACTGAACACTCCTAAAACCATACATACATACAAAAGGACATAAAAAGACTGTTACTTTCTATTTTATGCCAATTAAATCTAGTTTCTTAAAGTAATGGTATAAAGCCGGATGCAGTGAATGCAACTGTCGAACATTTGATTTCACTTGAGCTTAATCATACTAATATTACTAAAATGCGAAATCTTTAGTGCGATAGTTTGGATTGGATCCATGGAGGTTTGTGAAAACGGCTTAACAATATTCGATAAAAATAGCACAGATGTAGAAAATAGTTCAGAAGAACATATAAGCTATTTACTTACTAAGTTTTTTTCATTCCGCACAGACAAGGATGCTTACTAAAGCAAGTGTATAATACATTAGCAAAAACGACCATTACATTTGAAGTGTAGCGGGTTAATAGTAAAAAATGAACAACACTGTTACTGTTTAATATCTTTATTACTTCTACATCTACATCTATACTTCTACACTATTAATATAAAACAATAACGATTTTTATGTTTGTCCCTATATATGCTTGAATCTTTAAAACTACGCAACGGATTTTGATGCGGTTTTTTTTTAAAAGATAGAATAATTCATAAGTAAGGTTCATACGTATAACTATCGACCGGCCCCGGCATCGCACGGGTGCAATTATTATTATTGTGTTATATACAACGTTCACAGTTTTTCTGTAGTGTATTTAGTACCAGCATTGCACCCGTGCGTAGCCGGGGCGGGTAAATTAAAATTAAAATTAAATTAAAATTATCAAACGTCATCTACATACCATGTCGTACCATGGCATACCATGTCCTAGCGCAAGCATAAAGTTTACTTGAATGGTATTTGAGAGATATTGAAAATTGTACCATTTTGTAATTGTAATTGTATGAATGTGTTAGTATTTAGTATTTTTTTAAAATAAACATTATTCTTATCTATCCGTCATTCTATTACTCTGTTATTCTGCCTTGTCAAAAATGATTCCAAATCTTTTTTAAACTACTTTAAAAGAAGGTTTCATGTCAAACAAGGTTGCCATGCTTTTTTTAGACACCTTCTTTTCTTCTTTAAGCCCCTACCAAACATCGCCATGGGTACAGTTGTTTAAAGAAGCATAGCGGATCAACATTAAAATGTAGAAAGAACAGACATACCTCGACAAAAACAATGTATTTTTGTTGAGCCCCCGGGTATTGTTTGTGCGTCCATTTCTGTGTGTAAGCAAATTAATGAGAAAAAGAACAAAGAACTTTTTATTTACGTTAATGTTACAATAAGTACACCATAAAGAAAGATAGATAACTAAGTATTACAATAATTTGAACAAATAGATTTTTTTATTTTAAAGGACAAAGTACCCAAACTAATGCAACAATTGGTTTCGACTGTCAAAGTATCTACTAGTATAAAATTCGTATCATCCCTTTCAATTGCTTCCAACACAACAGAGATCGTAGATTACTAAGACAGGGCCGGTTTAAGTACCTCCGGCGCCCCAGCCGAGAATTTCTATGGCGTCCCCCACCCGGAAAAATGGCAAAGGGTATAAACCACGCAAGTAAAATTTACCTAAAAAAAAAACAATTTGCCATTTACGCTATGTCAAATAACTTGAAACAATTTGGTCTGGTCAATCACGGCAATGGCATAGCAACCAATGTGAACACGCGCCCGCATCCTCGTCCGCGCCCAAGCCGAAGAGAAAAGGGGCGCCCTTTTACATCTGGCGCCCCAAGAAGTCGTCATACCCACGCCACTACTCAACAGAGACAACAGTATGCGATAGTCATGTCTGTAGAATTTCAGGGTTAGGATGCATTGTATTTTAAATTACGTAACTAACAGCTTAATAGTTTGTGCCTTTACATTTCGCATTGTTACTGTTATGTTCTTGTCTAGGCCCAGTGGCAGGTGCGCTGCGAGCGGTTGGTTGTGTCAGAAAATATGTACCTGCATGGACCCATGCCATGTTGAAAATGGCTTAAGAGGATGGTAAAATTTAGTATCACTTATAGCCGCCAGACAATTTGTCCGTCGATAAACTTATTGAATAGTTACTAATTATCTTAAACTTAGGTTCAAAATAAACATATATTCACAAAGTAACTTGTAGTTAGTACTAATTAAAAACTAATTAATTATTTATTAAGTACATAACTTATCTATATTCTATATTTATATCATAAAAAGAGAAACTTTGTATTTTTGTATGTGTAAATAAATAATAAAAAATTGAAATAACTCAAAAACTACTGGGACGCTTTCAAAAATCCTTTCACCTTTATAAAGCTACATTATCCCCAAGTAACATAGGCTATACTTTTTAATTCCGCGCGGACAAGGTAGCGAGCAAAAGCTAGTTAAGTAATAAGTTCATTACACAAATTCAACAAAGTACATTAAATTATATTTAGACTGTAAACTCGCAAATATGTATTATCGTTAAGTACTAAATAACAAGAACGGATTATCTAATTAATGGTTATAATGCATACATAATACCACCAAATTAAAGAAAATTGTATGCAAATTGTCTCGAAATTCAATATGTTGGTGCAATCATTAGTCAAAAAAAACATACAAAAGCTGCATATCAATATTGTATGTTTTTAGACGATGAAGTCATGTCATTTGTTGTTTACTGCGTTTTACATGATGAAAATAAAAGACCGAATAATAATAAAGTTGGGTACATTCATAGTGAAAATTAATTTTCGCCTATTAAGGTTTTATAAATTAAAATAAAAATAAACGATCTATGTCGTAGAATTATTTATTTGAAAAGAGGATAATTTCGTAATCTTTCATTATTTTAGTATTCTTTTGATTTTACATTTCGAAATTACGAATTTCGTTTGACACAATTTATCATTTGGTATAGATTAAAACGTTGAGTTTCCACTGTTGTAATATCTGTATGATGGCTTTGTTCTGTATCGGCGTCGACTTACGGGACACCCTGTAGAGGTTTCTGTACATCACCAATTTATGTAAATAGAAAAGTTATGGTAAAAAATAATAACCATTAAAAAGATCTATGATTTCGTCAAAACATCAGCGATTTGTTTTTTGTAGACAAATTATCGTCAAGTTAACTTTTATTTGTTCGCGCCGTAGGTTCACAGTTTACTTTGTCAATAACAGCATATCTTGTGAGCTTATCTGGACCCGTAAGTAATAGGCAAATATCCTAACAGTTATAATATGATGATGGAATGTCAAAACTAAACATCAAGAGCAATATCCGTTATTCAAATTCATCGAAGATCGATCGATGCATCGGCCAGCGTTCTATTTTTGAACGTGTTTTTTTTTTCTTATCATGAATAACGTTTAATCATAATACTTCGATTATTATTAATGTACCAGTGATATTGAATTTATAGCGTATACATTTTTGTTTTATTTGCACGCGCCAATATAGCAATTTATCCGCATCATATACGGGGTTTGAACAACTACCACTCAAAATCGTTACATTAATTTTATACATATACTAGCTGTTGCGCACGACTCTATCTGCAATTTAAAAAATACTTATGTAGCCCATGTGTTCTTACAGACTCTCTTCTACATCTGTCCAAAATTTTATCGAGATCCGTTTAGCCGTTTTAGAGATACCTTCTGACCAACATCGATCCGCCCATCGATCCATTTCAACTTTCGAATTAATTATATTAGTATGAATTACCTATGTAGTATGATTATATGAATTAGATTTTTGAATATTGACTTTTTTTTGTAAAAAAACGACAAAAATAACAAACGAAGGGGATATGATGACATTTAAGTTTTGTTTTCGAACGTTTGAAGGTGGCGTTCTTAAAGACAGCACAGATAACATATTAATGTATAATTAATTCAACTTTTAAAAAATTACAGATAATAATGCATGTGTGCCTTACCGGTGGGACGATGCGTGTCGCCTAGACGCTGGTGCCAGTGACCTCCCGGCCCCGACTTTACAATCACGGCTGAGCACCGCTAAGTATGTAGATTACTAAAGCAGGTCTTTGCCTAGCGTTGGTTAAGCTTACGACACGACCGCTCGCCGCGACACTCCCTCCGACACTCGGCTCCGTCCCTCCATAAATGTCGTGTAACATTATATTATTGTTGTTGATTTACTTGATATGCATTATTATGTACCTAGTAGTTTGGGTTCCAGGAATCTTTTGTCAATTAATTTATATTTCTCATTATAGTACTTTATTTTAAAATATATATATGCTTTAACCGAGAACAAAAGTACGAATTGGAAACATAGGTACTTAACTTTAACTTAGATCATTAGCGATACGTTAGTGTGATGATTACTGTTCGCTACAAAACATTATTTTTGGAAAAAAAACACATTTAACGTGTGATAGTTGACACGTCCAATGTTTACATTTTTAAATCTTGATTTTAATGCTCTTTATAAAGTTAGTCATATACACGAGACCGTTATAGATATATTTTTCAATAAATATTAAATTGTAACATTAGCTGTTATGATAAATTATACATGCACATTTGGCGTATGACTAAAGTGACCATTTTTTTTTAACACAAAACGGGACAACTGTAATGTTCATGATCTAGAGGGGGTGCAAGCCGTGATCAACATCTCTACAACTAATGGCGTGAACATGGCGAAAGAAAAAAATTGTCAACAAGTTAAAGTCGACCGACGACGCGGTATCGCGCTCGCACCGTCCGCGTTCGGCGGCGGCGGCCGGATTGCCACGCGAGGCCCGGCCGGTTCGACTATACAAATCGGTTCAAATATCCGGGGACATCGGGACTCATGACAGTACAACGGGACAGTCCGGTTCAAAACGGGACGCCAGGTCATGTTACGTATGACTAGTGGCACATTGTGGGGTGCATTCGGATGATTCAGTTCTTCTAATTTCGTATAAAAACATAAAAATCAGAGCGTCCTAAGAACATGTCCACTTCGTTATAAGTATTATCATTTAGTCTCATGATTTAAACAAAGTGTTCTAAATACTATATTAAAGTGAAAAACGCCTGAAAGATTAAATTAGCTAAACCGTTCAATCTTAATTTCACTAAATAAATACTCGCTTTATGGATTTCCAAATCAATTACAAGTTTTCTCACATACAAAGATGGCAAAATAACAATACAATTCACTTAGGGATATAAAAACATATTTAATTTAACAAAATGTCAATGCTATAAAGACAAAATAAAATCTAAATATAGTCTAAAGCACTAAGACAGCACTAATTACGGTCAGTAATGAGTGCCTAGACTTGTGTCTAATTATGCACGTCTGGTCGCCGATGTCAAAGGTTCTGCGTTCCGTTAGCACCTTTCCAATCGTAAATTTGATGAAACGTGTCTTGAAACACAATAAGTAGGTATATGCTTTCATATACAGACTATTTAATTGCAAAATACTTAACTGTAGGCATATTTATAGAATGAGAACATCATTATTTATCAGCCCCGGATTTAGGGAGGGGGCAAGAAGAGGTCCCTGCCCCGAGAGGAAACTTCAGGGGGTGGCAAAATTTACATTTTATAGACGAATCTATAACTAACCATTGACCTAACTTTCACCATAGAATAAACAATAGTGCATCAGACATCGTCATCAGATATTAGCTGAAAATATAAAGGAAAAGTAGGCAGGGGCGTATTTAAGTATATTCGTTTGAAAACTATGAGTGTATTGACAAAAAAAAATACATTTACATCTAATCGTCGTTTATTGCCATAACCACAATAAATAAATATGAATTAAGTATGTATTAATATTAAATGCAAAAAACCGTCTGCGTCTTAATTTAGCACTCTTTCATTCTAATCGATGCTTGTAGATGTAGAACGACTGTAGGTGTGGTAATGAATGGAAAAAAACCTAATACAACAGCATCCGAATCTAGACATTGACTTATTATTCGAATAGTAATTTGATTTATAGATTAAAATATAGTAAGCAGTTATTAAGTTATTATTATAAGTAATTTATTACAGATTAATGAAGTAAATCTATATTAATATTATACGAAACTTTGTATTTTTGTTTGTATTGAAATAACTCAAGAACTACTCGGCTGATTTCAAAAAATCTTTCACCATTAGAAAGCTACATTATCCCCGAATAACGTAGGCTATATTATTTAATTCTACGCGGACGAAGTCGCGCACAACAGCTAGTTAATTTCTTTATTGTCGTGTTGTTGGCAATTAAGAAAATTTATAATGTTTAATTAAATGTTAAAGAGCAATTTTTCTTATTTTAGAAATGCATTTAATAATATGGTGAATTGCTTTAAAGTAATGAATCTCATTAAGTTTAACTGTGCCACTGAATAAATGTTATTTTTGCACAATACCGTTAAATTACATACGTATTTGAGCTACTCATAAATCAGATAATAATACTTAACATACTCTCTTAAGTTCTTCACTTGAATTAAGTTTACTCTAAACTCGAACGCACCACAAGAATCGCGCCTATACAGACTTTATAGTTCATGTTTTCTTTAAAAAGTCAAGAGAAAAGCATAAACGTATAAGATAATTATAATAAAAATAATAACATGATTGTGTATTTAAAACACTCGAATTTTAAGCGATTTTTTGACAGAGATATTGAGGACTGATTCAACGATTTGTTTATTCAACACTCGATTCTAGTCAAGGAATTACGGAGATGTAAAATCTGCAGTTACTCAGATACAGTTAACTTGGTAATTAAACAATAACCATAAACGCGTAGACGTATTCGGAAACACTGCTACTTTTGTTTGAATAGCGAATGAGCTCTATTATTTTCCGTAAGTTTCAAATATAATATTGATATTGTAAAGTGGCAAACGAGCAAGCGGCAACCTGGATTCGCTGAAATAGCGAAGCGACCGCTGCCTGTAGACATCTTCAATTGCAGATGCGTTGCCTACCCTTAATTTACAAAGGAGGAGGCGCACAGCAAGAGGATAATTCCTC
The DNA here is from genome assembly GCA_013186455.1 of Papilio dardanus tibullus. Lineage (NCBI taxonomy): Eukaryota > Metazoa > Arthropoda > Insecta > Lepidoptera > Papilionidae > Papilio > Papilio dardanus. Next base: position 1,041,777 of record QDHC01000144.1, on the reverse strand, counting down.
TTCCTGTACGTCCCCTTCCCATATCCTCTTCCACTTCCCATAATTTTCTTATAAGAAAAGGATAGGAAAGGAAAGTGGACTAAAATAAGGCCTCCGGTACCACACTCGTAAGACGAATCACGGAATAGCTTCCATTTGACGCCTGTCTTTTGTGTGGTCGTGGTTTTCAGCGGGCGAATCGGCCAATTAGTGCGAAGATGTTGAAGCGGGCTCTACCACTGTTCAAATAAAGATGAACACAACCAGATGAAAATATGTTTTATAAAAGTGTTTCGACAGTCGAAACGTAACATAAACTTACGCTCTGTAAATGGACAGCTTTGAGTGATGTTAACATCACGCGAGTAGACGGAAGCTCAACAGACCGTTCACTATGAATGTAGTTCACTACATTTTCCGTCGCTGCTCAATGCGATTTACTATTAATATAAATATAGAGTTTAGTTACCGAGTTAACTTAAACATAAGTGTTATAAATAAGAATCTTAAGGACATGACATTCCTAGTTTCTTTTAATCAATTCTTCTAATAACCTTATATCGCATATTCTTAATGAACGATAATGTTCTAGATTTTTGTAGTAGGCACTCAGAGATGGTAGCTCTGCTACGCTAGAGCAAAAAACCACAGACAAACCGGATACAATATACTATTAACCACCACCTACATCCGTTCTATACCCTGTAATAAACTGCTATTAGAATTAATAAATCATATTTTTTGTACCTCTTTTTAACATATTAATTTTGATTTACAAAATGCATTTTTATTTTAGACATAACAATCAACGTCACTACAAAAATTTTCTTTTTTCTGGCTAGAAGCAAAGCCCTACCCTAATCTAAGCTTATCTAAGATCAAAATGGGTTACCTTGTACTAAATGATGTTCTTTCTATTTCTTTCTATATTACAAAGAGGAAAGATTTGATTATTTCCATTGATTAGGTTCCGAAACTTCTGAAACGATTTGAAAAAACATTTCACTGTTTGGAATTCACAAATACTTACATACGTAAAGGCGAAACCTTTTTTTTTTAATTCCGCGCGAAAACACGAAGTTGCGGACAACAGCTTAATAGCTTCTTATAATTAAGAAAGTGTGCTCATTTTCTATCAAGACGTGTATTTGTAAGTCGTATTAAAGGATGTAAATAGTCAATGATATTGTAGGTACAGGGTTTTCGCGAACGCTACTAGACGGGTGTAATAAATATAATAGTTAAATGGAGAGCTGGAGTGGAGCAGGCGGGCTGACCTAGTGGTGGCGGGTGCATCGAAAGCGACATCGCGTAATGACAGTGGCAGGGAAGGTGGTCGGGGTGTCGCTAGAGCACGCGCCGGCGCCGGCAGCCGGCTGCGGCGGCGGGCGGCGCGTACAGTGCGCGCGCACCTCGCCATGCGCACACGTTCGCCCTATGGCGCGTCGCCTGGCGCTGCTCGCGCTGCTCCTGCTGGCGGGTGCGGTCGCGGCGCCCCGCCCGCCCGTCTCGCTCACACCCGCGCACCCTCCGCATCCAGACTACGACGCTCTGGATCCATTCGACGACTGGGACGACTACAACCTCTACGAAACATCCCCCGTTCCGGATGTAGAGTCCGATAAACCGAGTGCCAAAGTTATACGTAGGGGTCAAGTTCCAAAAATTAATGTGTCTACGAAGAATAGCAAACGTGATGATAAGAATAAAGTGATTAAAACTAGTATTAATATAGAGAGTTATACGAACATTATAGTGACTAAGTCGCCTCAAGTTATAAATAGGATTAAAGTGAGTGCGGGGACAAAGGTTCCGTATCGGCCCACAAAAGTCCCCGTCACCCACGTCTGGCTGGAAAAACTGGATCAGAAACCGCCCTCGACTACGAAGAGGTCAACGGTGCGCCGGTCTACAACTGTGCGTCATGCGGCCACCACCGCGCGGCCGTCGAAGACCACGAGACGCTCCGCAGCCGCGACGAATCCCCCTCGTCGACAGACGCCTTCTCGCCGACCGACTCCATCTCGCCGAACGACACCAAACAAACTTCGCACGACGACAAAAAAGCCTAGACCTCAGAAAAATAAGAAGCAATGTCCACAAAAGAATGTAGGATGGCTGTCGTCATTCTTTCAAGAAAATGAATTGAAAAAATCACCGAAAATAGAAGTTAAATCAGGTTGGTTTGGAGGTATGTGCTGTTTTAGTAAGTTGATAATAAATTAGAAACAAGTATTGTAATAAAGTTCTGACAAGCAACAGTAATCAATTAAATATATTACCTAAACCGCAGTGAACACGGGTCAATAACAAAAACATTCAATAACTTAATTTCCAAAATGGTTGGAGCTTTTTGTTGTTTAACTATGTACATATTTTCTATCGCAATATCATGGTCTATGTTCCTAAAATATTGTAGATTAAAAATTATGTTGAGATTCCAAAGCGAAAAAAAATCATAGCAACCAATATACAATTACTTACAGATTTTGTAAAATTGTTAACCATTTTTGAAAGCTCAGCAAATTAATTTACATCGGTATACTTAGTTCTCAGAAAGATCTGAAATACAATTAATACGAGTGCGTAGGGTTTGATTCTGTTGATAAAGAGAGCGTAAAGTTTGTATAAAATAAACTTTGTTTTCAAAACGTGACGGCGATTCATATAGCCTTAATGAGGTGGTCAGAGGTAGAAATATAACGCTAAGTCGTCTGCATCTACTTTACGTTGAAGCTTATTTAGACCGTAACGTTCAACATGAAGGTGTCGTCTGTGGCCGAGCTGCTCATATCTCACACTCATCTAAAATAATGAAGAAAACGAAAGTTATGACAATAACAAGAAATTAGTAATAAACTCCGCAGTGATAGTTCCGTTTAACTATTTCTTTAAAGATTTATATCGTTATATTTGTATTATCATTATTCAGAGTCATGCCTAACCTATAATTCCTTCATTCACAGCCCGTAGACAAAGTAAGACTCGATTAATAATGCTAGTTGAATCATAAAAATATATTTTGAAAGTTGATCTCAGCATTATACATTTTACACTTTACTACTAACGATATAGCTAAATGAATATCGAACTTTGTTGTTTGCAGGACGGCGAGATATATTTTCTATTGAAATATTTTATTTCGTATATACACAAATGTTTATTGGACGTTTTTCTTAATGATTGTATTATGTTAATTATAACTAGTTGATAAATAGTTAGTTTCCGTTTAACAATTACTTAGCAGTTGAGTCGCAATGCGGAAAATGGTCGTGAACAAGTTTCCTTCCAACGAGTTGACAAGCCGCCTGATCTCGCTTGTTAGAGCAACGATCACCGTCTGCTCCACTTATAAAGTTTCTCCTTTTAAAGAGGAAAATATTTACTTGAGTACTTACTTTATTAAAAATTTTATTGGTTTTGCTGTAAAACTAGCTTCACAAAAACTTATAAAAATAAGAAAAAACTTTGTGGAAAAAATGTGCTGTGACGTAGAAAAGAACGACCTTAAAATTTCCACAGATAGTGCAAATGTATTTAAAATCGTTTGTTGGACTAATAATGACAATTCTGAACCCCGTGTGATCGTAATGGGGTAGTTACTTTCTATTCTGATTCTAGTTCCTACATGTACATTTGATATTGGTACCTTATATTAATACCATTGTCCACAGGTATATTCTCTTCCATTTACAAATGGCTATGGGGCCGATCATCATGGTTTGGTGGCGTATGGGTAGATGATGCACAGCCGAAGCAGTCCTCCACTACTTCGACAACCTCTGCCCCACTAACCACGTCCACTGACAACTGGTTTCAAACCATGTTAGATTCAGAGGAAAACGATGACTCGTTACCTAGTCAAGCTGGTATGAATTCTGCTTAGTCTTGTAGACAATGAAAGTGAACATAAGATATTATCATGACATACTCTTTTCATATTTTTGGCAAGCCACATTTCTATTTAGAATTATTTTCTAATGTAGGTTTAACATGCTTTACAACATTTTAGTCAAAAAACCTCCGAAGAAATCTCTCAAGAAGAATTACAAAGGGTTTCAATTACTAAGAGCGTATCCTGATGTGCAGTGGAAAGTGCAAGAGATGTTAGACCTACAAGAAGAGGGCCAAGGCTCCGGGTTGATGTGGTGGACCCCACCCTCACTGAATAGTTCTACAGATCTCTTAGTGCCGCCAGATCTTCTTGAAGATGTGAGAGCTCATTTGAAATCAAATAAAATAGAATTTGATGTGATACTTTATGATTTACAAGTAAGAGTTAATTTTATATACCGGTTACATATTTATCTTTTAAATTGTTGTTTTTGCTGTTTTTAATGTATACGATTAAAATATTTGCAAAGTAAAATATTCATAGGTCAGAGGGGTCAGTGCTTGTCATCCAAACGGCAATGAGTTGCTACAAAAAACCCATTGACTTGATAACCTCTCTCTTTTGGAAGTCAGCAAAACTATAATATCTGACCTATCACTTCATATGTTACGTATTTCTTCACTCGATATAATAATATTATTCCTTCTATTTAGAAAGCAATAGCCTACGAGAACCCAAGACTTTCTAAGAAACAAAGAATAGAGCTGGAACAGATGCGCGGCCACCCGATGACGTGGCGGCGATACCACCGCTACGCGGACATCCTTCGGTATCTGGAGTACTTGCAGCATTCGAACTCAGAAATAATTGAATTGGTACCTTTAGGCAGATCGTCAGAGGGCCTTCCATTGGTTGCTGTCAAGGTACACTTCAGACATACTTTTTCTTTTTTTTTTTATTTGTTCATCCTAGGAAGTAATTTCTTATCTGTAAAGGTTTCTCTGCCATCAAATGAAACACAAGCCAAAGAATTAGGAGGAAAAAGTCAGAAGCGATGGCGGCTGAAGTCTTACATGAAGCCAGCAGTTTGGTTGGACGGCGGTGCTCATGCCCGCGAGTGGATAGCGCCCGCGGTAGCCACCTGGATGTTGCATGCTTTGGTAGAAGGCGAAAAAGGTTTAGGTTAGTATGAATATCCAGGACTCTCACTAAAAATCTCCAAGCGCATCATTAAACTTAAGAAAGACTTGTTGAGTATCTAAAATTCTAAATAATTAATGTTATTTTTCACAAGTTCTTTCGGAAATTTTTTTGAAGGTTAGATTGTGATTTGTGTTTGCTTTATATCTATTATCTTTATATTATAAAAGGTCTGTAATCGTATTTAATTTTTTCGAATGAGTCTTATAAGTGGAGCCATTTAAGCGTTGTTGCCTGAACACGTTTCTTTAGTTAATTACACTAGCTTTTAATTTCGCTTTTATGAAAATACTAAACAGTGGAGCAGTTTACTTTAATATTTTTTTTCTCAGGTCCTGATTACGAGTTGCTAAAGATGGCAGACTTTTACATCATGCCAGTATTGAACCCTGATGGGTATGAGCACTCGCACACACATGACAGACTATGGATGAAAACGCGCTCCCGCCTTGCTGACCGTTCTGATGACTATTACGTAGGCTGGTGAGTTTCTTCGTTTTGTTTGTATATCCAAACATAAGTAATCGCGATAAATTTCTGACAAAAAATACATATAATTAAAATTGTGTAAGTGTTTCGGGCATAGGAGTTCACAGTTACATTTCAAAAGGATAATGGTAGAACTTTTTGTGTTAAATAGTACTTAGATTTAAACGAAAATCAAAAAAGTTCTAACAATATTTTCATAGAAAAACTCCAAAGTGTAATTGGAGGAAAAACTAGGTGAAACTTGCAATAATAACGCAAAAAAGAAAGTGAATTTCTATGCAGTAAATATAAATATTGTGCTTATCGATGTTGGTTAGTTTACATTGCGGGTTTATGTGACCTTAAAAGAAGCAAGGAAAATAACATATACACTTGTTGAACGCGAACTGGTTGTACCGGAAACTAGTTATTTAAAATTAAAGGCTTTTCCAACATAAACGTGAAAGCAAAGTATTGAAAAATATCATTGTCACTTTCACTAAACAAGGAAAACTCAGTGTCTACCGTCTGCTTCCTCTCTGTCAGCAGAGCTTTTTTTTCTTTATATATAGAAATTTTGATGTTATCATTCGATTTTTCCAGACGCTTCTTTGGTTACGTAGCTTAACACCAAGTATTAGGAATATAAGTATTTTCAGAAATAAGAACGGATTTCTTTATTTATAATGGACGGATTATAACAATACCACGCTCTACATTTTACTGTTTTCTAATTCTATTATTGTAATAGCAAATAATATGGTTCAGGTTTCCATGGAACTGGGGCAGTACTGAATGTGTCGGAGTGGACACCGACCGCAACTGGGACTACCGCTGGGGCGAGATGGATTCGTCGCGCGACCCCTGCGCGGACAACTACGCCGGGCCCCATCCCTTCAGCGAGCCCGAGACCAGAGCTGTATCGGAGTTCCTTGCTGAAAATAGAGGGCAGATAAAGGTGACGTAATATAGCATTATTTTTAGATATGTTTTTTTATTACTTAAGTTAGATTTTATTTGTGTGGTTTGTCTTTTGACTCAACATTATAAAACAAAGAAGTAACCTACTTATCGGAGAGTGAATTCAAGACGGTTTTTGTCAAAAACTAATTTTTATTTTAATGTGTCAAAGCACATTAAATACCTTAGACTATTAATATATAAGACCCCTGGCCAGCGTGCCACCGAAAGGGACAAAACATGTAGGACATGAATATTTCACTGCCACTTTTACACCCCAAAACACTACAACGCACCATGTTTATGTGAAGTGACATTGCAGTAATAGTTCATAATTTGTTTACAATAAGAATTGTTAACTTTTATATTAAAAAAATGGTGATAAAACGTTGACAAAAAAGGCATTTTGGTCATACCGAAGTTCTGCCATATAAAAAACCGGCACGCGGCGTGAAACAGAAGATAGTGCATTCTATCTCTTTCTTTTACGTTATATAGGAATAAGACCTTCTTTTTTCTTGTGTGAATGAGACAAGTATATCCAGCGGTCTATAGTCTTCTTTATCTACGTTAAATATTACAATTACACAAAAAAGGTAACTACACTTTGAAGATTCAATATTTCTGAATTGTGTGGTGTCAGTGCCGACTAAAAACAATAAAAAACTGTGTGTAAACTGCAAAGTCATGCAATTAAATGTGGCTCTTTTATCAGGTGTCAAATGATCAAACCGACTCTTCGCTATTGAGTTTTTTTACACATTTTATTACTTTGACCTGTACGTCTACGTTTTCATTATCAAAGTTTAAATTAATAACTATCGACTTAACGGATTTAGAGAATAACTTGGCATTCTTCTAATATTTTTCAAATATTTACAAATCTATTTTTAACTCATAAATAAGTACATAATATATTTTTTCTACATAAACCGTGTAAATGTACTTTATAGCGTTTAAGTACTTAAATAGTTAATATAGAACAGAAATAGAAATGTGAATTAAAAAGTTAAAAGACCACATATTAAATGGATTCTTTTTACACTTTCGAAAATCATATTTTCAACTTTTACCGACGATAAAGTCCCACACTTTATTCTAACAGTGCAATTGCTCTGATGAGATTTTGTGGTCGATGTCTGTCTCAAGAGACGCGTTACATTTGGCAACTGAAATCGCATGAACATTGTCATGCAAATTGCATTATGGTTAAGTCACAATCGTCTTCACCACAACATAAAGTTCTCTCCGTTTATACCGACGTAACAATTGCAATTCTCATTTCACCTGTGTTGAATAGTTTCGAAATATGATGATAACTATGACAGGGGAAAACATCGCATGCATCGTAGCTTTGTTCTCAACGTGAGGACCTCAAGACTTCACATTTATACTAAGATAATTATAAACTGTCACTATTATTCTACAACCATTTCTCTCAGTAATCTGTTTTTCGTCATTAAACCCCTTTTCTTTGACCGAGGTTTCTTTTCTTTATTTGTGAAAACTTTTTCTTTTTGATCTTGAGTCTTCTTGCCGATTAGGGTTAAAGTTGTAAGAGAACTTGTAACGTACCGAATTTTATATTTTTCTGTCTTTCTAGGTGTATTTATCGTTCCACGCCTATTCCCAAACATGGTTAACGCCGAGTACCGAGGCGCTGGCATCTTATGGTGACGACGGAATCATGTTGGAAATGGGGAAACTTGCTACAGCCGCACTAGCTGATATGTATGGATCTAAATACAAGGTACTTTTAGCTTATTCACATTATGCTACAATTTTAGAAGAATGGGGATTTAATATTTCGATAGTAATAACAAATTATTTAATCTATGCAGGTCGGAACAGCTGCGGAGATTCGCCAGCCGGCGTCTGGCATGTCGCACGACTGGGCCAAAGCTCGCGCGGGCATCAAATTTTCCTATCACGTGGATTTGCGCGACTCCATCGGACGTCACGGCTTTTTGCTGCCCGGCTCGCAAATAGTACCCACGGCGCGCGAAACATGGCAAGCGGTCAAAGCGATTGTCGATAATTTAACGCCTGGATAAAAAAAAGTTGTCGGTTACTAGATGTCTGACACACTTATTAAGTTATAGAAACTTATCGTCAGTCGGCAATGTCTTATTGTATGAGAAAGAGGGTTCTATATGCGACTGATAAACTATTAATTATAAACTAGTTCGAAACTTTCCAAATTAATCACTTAAAAAGACTTGAGATAAAAATACTAATAGGTAATAAGAAGTTTTTTTTAGGTACATATATTAGTTTAAAAAAGATTAGGAATGTCGTAAGTAGCTGTTTTTACGAGCGGGTAATTAGACTTGAAATAACTGAATTTGTGGGAATATCTCGGACGGAAACTGTACTGCAAATTTGCTCAAAAATGCATTTAAAATGTAATTATAAGACACGATACCTTAGAGGTGACTATTAGGAATAAGTTATTTATAATTGTACTAACATTTTATGATAATGATAGAAAAATAATAAAAGATTGTTTCCGATTAAGAAAAATTGTTTAATTTAGCATTATGTTAAAATTCTTCCCTTATTAATAAGAATAGAGAAATTAATAAAAAACATAGAATATTGAGTACGTAATTATATTACACCTAAATTATATTGTTGCGATTGTAGTTTGGTCACTTAACTAATATCCCCTGCAAAACTAATATAAAAGAAACTGAATATCTTGGACCGTCTATAGATGGTCTGCAGCAGACTTGATAGTGTAGTAAAGGTACTAAAAATTAAATAGTATTAAAGCGGAAAATCCAAGGTATTGTAGAAAGTGCGTACCACAATTTACATGTGTAATATAGGAAAGTGCGTAACGATGTGGTTTATGAACCGTTATGTGCTATCACGGTAAGCCACTTCTATCACTTTTATAAGTTTTTTAATCCAATTAACTGCGATTAGTTTCATTATACAAAAATGTAATATTTTTATGAGTTATAATGAAACGTTTGTTTTCGTTTATCATAACATTAAAGAAATCATAAGCAACGCAATGTGTGTCAAATTTCCTGAGGGTTCCCGCCAAGATTGATTCCTTATTCCAATGATATTTAGCGATGTTAGCACGTCTTAATTTTAGATTTGCACTTAAGATTGCATGGTCTGCTGATATACTTATATGGCATAGTAGGTTAGCACAAACATATACCGTTATTATCATATTGTGTGACGGCTTAAAATAGCATCGACATAGAATCTTAAACATTTTGTATGTTTTTATTATATCAATGTGTGCGACTGTTCGAGACGGCAAGTCTGAAAGTGATAAATGAGGTTGAGCAATATTTTAGGGTCATCTTTTAGACTCACCACTTAAGTGGCGACCAAGTACCTGTTAGTGCATTTAAAGATTGAAGATTAAGAAAGTAATAACCGTATTAGAAACATAAATATAGATACAAATAATATAGGTAACGGTCAGCTGCAACTAATTATTTTAAATTAATTTAAAAAATATTTCAAAATAATTGTTTTTTGTAAGTAATTTTTAATTAAAATTCAAAAGATGTCTTATTAAGATTATCATGTAAATTACTTTCGCTACTGTCTGCTAAAACTTACAGACAATAAGAAACTTTCTCTATCATATAAAAAATAACAAAGAAATAAAAAATATCAGTGACCTAACATTGGTGAAATGCACAGGAAAATATACAGCAAACTAATTTAATATCAATTAACTAGGTTTTTTTCCTGTGTTACTAGCTAAGATCTACCGACGGGTTTTGAATAGATCTTTCCACAATGTATCTTCTCTCCACTAACATCCGGTTCACCACAATTCGTGTTGTTAATTGACTAAAAAATATCTCATCTACACGTGTTAAATATGCGGTATTGTACCAGTAATGCATATTCGGCATGCCTCATAAAATATCTTTCCATCACGGACATGTTTTCCCACGTAGTCGTTTCTCAAAAAACACATTTCACGTAATTATCTAAACCCCAACATAGAATTACGTCTCATCCGCATTTAAAACACGTTTAGTGGCTATTATGCTTCTGTGTTTTGTTTTTAATCCCATGTGGCGAAAGTGAGTTAGTTGAAGAAGACCGTATTAGTTAGATGTTTATTATACTTACAACTTTCATTTAATTTCGCTAAGGATCAAGAGGATAAGAGATTGTCATTTTTTTCATCGTCCACTGAGGATTAAGCTGTGCGAAGTCACTGCAAGTCTTTATTTGTTTGCGACATTGATCAACATTAACAAGTGAATAACCTAGACGATTAATTGAAAAGTGGCAGTTCTACTGAAACGACTACCCTCTGCGCGTTTCTCGAATCATTTTCATATTTTCCGAGATTGTCATAGTGATATAAAGCATAAGTAACGATACCATCGTAAGCTACAGATCTTTTACAGATACGACTAAGTATATTTTCTCTAATTATAATGTTTTATAACTTAAAGTATGAAAGTTAATTACTAATTGAGGTGTCTGCCTGATTATACGTTAAGATTGGTTATAATTATACATATTACAAGAATACAGGATGAATTACTATAAAAGTTATAAAACAAGATGATTGCCACTTGATTTTATGATTCCATTCTACATTTATTACGATTCAACGTCTAGAAAATAGAGAGTGAATGTATTTTTTAACAAACCATGGAAATCTCAATCTCGTGCGGTAACGGTAAGTTAACAAATGCTTATATAAAAAAAATCAATCTGTCACTGTCAGTAAACTGTCAATGTCAATGAGTTAACTAAACTGACATTTTATTATTTTGATTTGATCAGCAATCTTTTGAATTGCAGCAATAATTGTTACCTTGTTTTGTTGTTAAATAGTCTAAAACAGTGAATTTATCTCTAATATTTTAAACATGGATACCGATGGAGGCAAAGAGTCTGCAATTGTAATAAATGACAAAATAAATCCAACAGAATTTGACGTAACAATGCATGCATTGTTAGTAGGTTTAGATGCGGAAAAATACGTGGACATATTCAGGTAAACTACCTTTTAAACTAAGTTAATTAATGTAAATTAAAAATTAAATTATGATTTTAGAAAAAACAACATTGGACAGTGTACGCTGATGGAATTGACTGATGAAGATTTAACAAGGTTTGGAGTCGATGAAGCAGGCATTCGACAAAAACTTCTTGAGGAAGTTAAAAATTTGCCTATCTATAATGAATCTAATTGTAAAGTGTAAGTTAAAACTTTGTATTTGGCAAATATTTCACATACTTCCGGTCACACAGTTCTTTAGTCACTTAGTTACCTTAGTATATATTTGTCATACTGAAGGTACACTGTGGAAACACTTAGTGACCCATTAAAAATTCTGAGTGCAGTAGCATAATTTGTAACAATTTTTCAGAAAATTAATACCGAATTTAGGACCAATAGAAATTGTGGATATCTTAGAAGAAAGTTCTCAACATTTATACAGAGTTTATTTAAGTGTGTTGGCAAATACTTTAGCTGTTAAGAAAACTAAAAAGATCTCAGATTGCATATTATATAAAGATAAATATGCATCAGATATAGCTCTCTCCACACTGTGTGAAATAAATACATTATTAAATTCCATGGATGTTGCACTACATACTAATTTGAAGGTAAATAATAATATACATGTTTCTATCTTTGAAGTAGTCAGTTTCTATAGAACTTTGCATAGTATTCTTATTATCTATCACCAAATAATCATTTAACAAACAGAAAAATACTTTTATGAAGGTCATTAGCGAAAAAAATTATTCTATTGAGTGACATAGTTTTTAATATCATAAACATGTGACAGCGATCCTAAAAATTGATTAACATTTTTTGACAGGCTCTAAACCAAGGAAAAGGTAAATCGAGGAGCAAGAAGATTCTTGTTGGAGCTATTGGGAGTGCAGTCATAGCCATGTTGACGGCTTTGTTTGTTAAATCATTAAAAGATCTTAATTAAGTTTGAAAAATAATGTGTAAATGCACACTGACATTCTCAAGCACCTAGACATCCTTTTTACTATATTTTTAAGACTGAAAATTGTTAATTTTTTATAGACACCCTTTAACTAAAAAAATATAATTTGGTTAAAAATGACATAATTGTTTTGATCTACACGAAATATAATTGTTGACATATTTTTATATGCAATATTATTTTGATTCTAGTAACTTGATTTAGTATCATTAAAAATAATATTGCTATAAAATGTTCACAGGCCCCATTTTCAATCCTTTGAAGCTGTTTTCAGTCATAATCATAGTTTCTATAGACACATTCAATAAACAATTTTTTCCCGACATTTTAATTCGATCGAGCTTCAGAAACGTGTTTTGAACAAAGAAAATTTCTTATGATTAACATAGCTACTTTATAAATTATTAGGAGTAGCAATATTTTGAATTGGTATAGTTTAAAATAAGATCAAAGTTGCATAAAATAAATTTGGGTCAAAGGAAACCGTCAATGAATACAATCGAATGCAAGTTAGATTAAAAAAACAAAATGAATTGTTAACCAGTTTCCATAAAGTAAATCTAACTGTAGCGACCCAATTATTTCGACCTCACCAATTAAAAATATAAGGTAAACTGTAAGGGCGCGAGTTGATTTAACAAAGCCGGACGTTCGCCGCTAGAGGATCCTTTTTGTGTATTTATTACTTTTATTAATTACAATAATCGCATCTGTAATACACTTATTATAGACACAGTATACAGGTCACATCGTAAAGATTGTTTACCTTCACCTACTGCTGACGTGATTGTAGGGCAATTTGTATACTTCTGTATACGTTTTGTGCTAGCACTTTTTAAACGAGACAAATGCATTGCTGCTGGATTGTCTTTCAAATTGTTGTTTGGGTATGGGGCAATAGCTAACCTGTAAGCGGGCAACGGGCATTGTTTGAGCCGCGGCGGGCGGGCGTGACGTCACGGCGGAGACCGGGCGCTCCGGAAGCGGCCGGGAGCCGCGGAGTCCCGCGCTCCCTGGCCTAACGCCGACGTCGCCCATTGCCAACGGGCGCGCCAATTGAATCGCGTGTCCGCTGCGCCGGCCGTGCTCGCTAGCTTCGCTCGGCCCACGATCGCGCCGAAATGATATATTTTGGACCCTCTAATGCGTGTCATAATAATATTACATACGTCAATAGATGGTAATGTGAGATCGTGTGCAAGATGCGACGCGTAGACTTATTTCTCGTGGCGGTTGTGTTACTTAAAAGTTTAAATGCGCAAGAGGAAATTATTACAGGTGAGTGAAATTGTGCGGCGACAATCAAAGAAGAAGTAGAAGAATCATACTTTTTTTATTGCTTTACTATTTGTTTACGTATTTTAATAGAGCAATGTAAAATGTCTTTAATATTTTTTAAATATTCGCACCTTTGGACTTAAGAAAATTATAAAGTTTGTTCACTTTTCCAAGCTTTTTACGCTACGATATTAGGTACCAGGAAATTACTTGTTTACATTGGATGTAATGTAAAGACAAACTGATGTTTTGATGTGACCAATAATATTATAATGTGTTCTCTACCTGATATTATTTAATGACAAGGATATGGGAGTGCAGATTTATTACATCCAGTCGCATGCAATCATGGATGCACACTATAGATACATATATTTTGTTTTTAAAGTTTTTTATTATCAAAAGTTTGCAAATAAAATAAACAAAAATGTTATTTCAGGATCTATTTCTATTGAAAATAAGAAGTGCATATTCTTTACGACTACAGTTTACCATTTGTTAACTATTACAGTAATACAGGATCGCTTCAAATAGTTATTATTCACATACTTATTTATAATAACTAAGCTACAAATACATAATATAAACATGTGGTAGTGTCATACGATAAACTATGATAATGTTTAAGATCAAGTCAATATATGACTCATTGCAAGTCGCAGACTATAGCATTAGTAGTCACTCTAATGTTAAGGGATCATCGATGCCCTCAATCATCCTCAATATTAGAGGACCTGCATTTGCGTTGTCCTTATTGTTGACTACGTGTGGTTGGCAGTGGAAGCGGTGGTGGGGCAGAGCGCGGAGTTGCCCTGCAACGTGACCGCAGAGAACGAAGGCGATGTCCTCAGGATCATCGCCTGGTACAGAGACGGCTCGCCTACAGCATTCTATAGGTGATTAAATAACTTTGGTACCTTCTAAATATCTGCTTTAAACTTTAGTGTCGATTTACATATTTGACTCCTTCATTGTGTTAGACCAATTTATAAGTTATCGGTACGAGTTTAAGGATTCAAATAATCACTTAGATGAAAAATAGTTGTTTATTGTTTAGTACGTTTACATTAAGGGACTGTTCTAAGTAATCATTAAACAACTCTGACTCTAGGACACTGCTTCGTACTATGTATAGTTGCCAAAGGTAATCAGCGGTGCGGCTCAGATGTAGGTGGTTGGCTTCGTCACGCGAATCACTTGCCGCCGCTCGTGTCATCCGTAATACGATACAAGTGAACAGTCATAGCTAAAGTACACATGATACGCCTTGCATGCAACCTGCACTTGCATTTACACGGTATTTTATCTTGGTTACTGAGGTAGGCAGAGAACAAGATTATAAGCTTGCAGATATGATTTACGCCTATCGCCAGTAGTTGAATCTTGTATTCGTACACACGGCCTGCTTTTCAATAGTCTGTGCCGTTAGCCAATATGCTATTGGCGCTGAGCTATTATAATTACACCTACGACTTATTTCTAGGGCCAGATTCGCAAGCTACTCGCCTAAGGCGTTTATATCATGTTAAAATTATCAATATATTTTGAATCGTACGTGGCCAGCAGTCGCGACCTGCGCGGCGACAATAGCGACGTGCTGTCCCCCGGCGGCCGCTACAAGCTCATCACTACGGAGGACGAGACCGAGGAGCGGCTGCAGATCCTCGCCGTGCGACCCTCCGATGCCGGACAGTATTACTGCTTCGCCGACTTCGAGTCGAGTAGAGCCCACAAGACTTACATCACATTAGAAGTTATAGGTGAGTATACGAGGTGAGGAAAGTGTTTTTTTTGCGTTAGGTGCTTGTCTGGAAGCGTCGACATTGAATAAATAAGTATAGAAGTACTCAACTAAGACTGAAAACCATTTCCTGCAATTAGCTTAGCTGTAGCATTTACTATTTCCAGTTAAAAATAAGAGTTAAATTAGTTTGTTTAAAAAGCTAATTGTATATTGCGGCTCGCTTATTCATCGCGAACTAAAATAGTTGTCCCGTAGCCGCAACGGCATTAATTGGTCCGCGAGCATAATGAGGAAGCTGACAGCGCCGGAACAATTCACCCCATTTACAGACAATTACGCCACGTAAACATTTCATCACTTTAAGGTACCGCACGGACTTTATGACCTAATACAGGTAGTTATTGTAGACTAAAAAAACTACATAGCGTTAGATAACTAAGAGGTCAAAGATTTGTGGTGGTGGGTGAGCTGCTGCTGATCCTCACCGGAGATGATGCAGTGGTGAGGCTGCGGTGTCGTGAGTGCGGTATCGGGTTTGAAATAAGGCACCAGTTTTAACACGACACAGTTTATTTAACAACACACACAAAATCCACTAAATAAAAAGAAGGAGGACACAACACAATAAGACAGTCAAAGAAAGATAATTAGCTTTAGGAAACACAGTATAACAAATTGGCAAATTCGGAAGCGGGAACGTGGTTAGCGCGGGCACTGTAAATTCGGCACTGTCAAAAATGGCGCGCGCGCGGGCGGTCAATGACCCCGTTTCGGCTGTGCGCTGCAAGTTCAAATCGGCCAATCAGGGTACAACAAATCAACCCGTCGCGCGCTATTTGGGCCACTCATCACGCACCTGCGTTTACCTGCGTGAAGTATGTGAATGTGTGTATGTGTGTTATGTATGTAAGTTGTATGTGTGTGTGTGTTCTGGAAAGATGTAGAATGTTTTGGAAGGATGTAGAAAGTTCCCTACAGATTTGTCTCTTTACCCTAATATATAAATAAATAAAATAACCCAAAATAAATGCGAACTATCTGTACCTACTGCCCTCTTTGAAAATAAAATATATCGCAATAACTCGTACTTAATGTATCAAAAGAAATTAATTAAATAAGACGTATAATATGTCCAAGGAAGCCACCTGCGGCTGTAACAAAATACGTCAGGCTCTGCTGTTAATCTGTTGGTACAGATTGATTATTTTGCAGTTTAAAAAATACAATTATAAAGATATCTGTAAAATGCTACTAACATCAGTATTTGTGTCCAGAGCCGCCTCAACGCTTGTGGGTGATCCACGAGAACGGCACGCGCGTGACGACGGCCAGCGCGGGCGCTAATACTAGCAGGAACCTAGGACCATACTATGTTGGCGACACCGTGCATCTCTTCTGTGTCGTTTTTGGAGGTACCTATCATATAATTACAATGGATTTTTCGTCAATGACAAAATCTTATATTTATTAGTATGAATTCTGCTGCGTAAAAAGGTTCTTGAAATTGAAAATAAAAAATACATAAGTAAAAAAGTATAAATAATTGTAAACCGTTATGAGTTATGTACTATACCTAAAACCTCCATAAAGATATAACTCTGATGTGTTTGGTTTGCAAAACTAAAATACATTTTTGAGTGAAAGACCGGCATGAAGCGGCTAATCGGTGTGACAATGACCTGGCAGAAGATGGGCGGCGTCCGGCGCGGCCGGCGGCCAGCTGACACGACGTGACGCGGCAGCTTCGTGAATGTGTTGACAATAAATTACATTATCACACCTCCCTCATTCAAATCACGTTGTAAACCAACTTAAGTGTACGGTCCCATTCACAAACGCCTGCTCCTACAGCAATAATGATTTAAGATAAAAACCGAATTGGTGACTTTAGTAGGTATATTAAATAGGTATACTTTATTAGAGCGAAAAATTAACGTCTTCGCCTTCATTATATTGGCTAATTTACGGTCCAATCGATTAGATATCGATCCTTTGTATTGTAAGGCAAGCCGCTGCCATCGCTGTCGTGGTGGGCGGGCCCGCGTCTGCTGAAGAATACGACGACGCCGCTATCGGAGCAGCGCGTGCGCGGCGACCTGATGTACGGGCCGCTACGACGCGAGGATCACGGCCGCCTGCTCACCTGCCTCGCCAACAACAACGACAGGACACCACCCCTCTCTATTGACATCACTATTGATATGCACCGTGAGTGCCCCTTCTATTTACTTTTATAATAAAATACGAATTATCTTCTTGTCCATATATCACTAAGTCTTGGGTTCGACATCTGCCTTGTACCTATCAATATCCTTTTCATAAGTACATTTCTCCGATTTTCTTCTACATTAGTACCGCCAGAGTTGGTGATGATGCGTGTGAGCGGCGAGGAGGGCGAGGCGGTGTGGAGCGGGCGCGTGCACGCGGGGCGGCCGCTGCGCGCGCAGTGCCGCGTGCTGGGCGCGCGCCCGCCGCCGCCCGTGCTCTGGTGCCTCAACGCCACCCAGATACACAACATCGAACAGAACATCACAGTGAGCACACCGTTGCTTATCATACTAATGGCTAATGACAATTTATGCCTTCTTTTAATACAGTATAGTTTAACAAACTGTATAAATTAAAAATTGTGTGTTTAGCGTGAGCCTTCGCAGCGGCTGGTTGTGAGCGAGGTGCAGGTGCCGGTGCGGGCGCAGCACAACGAGGCGCTGCTGACGTGCTGCGCGCCGGCCAGCGCGCGCGGCACTCCCCGCCTCGTCTGCGCGCAGCCGCTGCCCCTCACCGTGCTCTGTGAGTATACTCACTGCAGTTTCAGAAAATAGAAAAAAGATTCGTTTTCAACAGTTCGGTTTCTCGTTTACATCGACGGCCGCAATGAGCGATCAAATGTCTTTTATCATAATTCTAACTTTTTTTCAGATCCTCCGCAACTACAAATTGTTGTAGAAGGACAACTAGAGAACAACACTCTGACTGCTGTGAAGGGCAGCAACTTGACCATCAACTGCAGCTACGAGGCCAATCCGTCAGTGTACCAAGTCACATGGTTTCATGGGGTAACTAAAGAAACAATTACTTTCCTCATACTAGTAGTTCTACTTAATTAAAAATGTATATGTAAAGTTCTAATTAAGGAACAAACGGACGGAGGTCACTCGTCCTTTACGTGTAATTGTATTTCAGGATGATTTAGTGAACCAGAAGTATGATCAAGACGAGTCATCGATCAAGCCGACGTTGGAACTGACAGAGATATCAGAGTCCGAGGCGGGCGAGTACGTGTGCGCCGCCACCAACAACGAGGGCTCCGCGTACAGCGACCCTATCGTCATTGACGTCACATGTAAGACGACACGTTCACTGCTTTTATGCTTTTCACGGTTAAAGTAAAACCACAGTTGGTGGGATACGTCGATATTTTATATTCTAGAATGGAATATTTTATCTAATCGCTTATTTTAGATCCAGCATACTGTGAAGATGAGACGATATCGGAGTACGGGGTGGCGGAGGACGACAGCATCAACATAACGTGCGGCGTGCGGTCCAACCCGGCGCCGAGCGCGTACCGCTGGGCCTTCATCAGCGAGACCATGGACGCCAACAAGCGCCGCAACAACCAGACATATAACATCGAGACCGAGGAGCCCACGCTCACGTACAGAAGACCTAATGACACATCTTACAGTAATTGCCTTACCAATTATTTGCATGGAGGCGCATGTTATTTCCATTATCGCGGCCACGATTGTGATATAAAAATCGCCTCGTAATGTAAATGGGTTTAATTCAAACACCAAGAGTCGTTTAATAGTCACTTAGGGCGCTTCTTAGTGTAGAATTAATATGTCTAAAATAACCCTACGGCTTCATTAGACTGATGTCACGCAAAAACCCGCCTTAAGTCAAAGCAAAATCTCCTTTTATTGCGCGAACTCGGTCTAATGAAACCGTAGGGTATGAAACAGCTTATTGATTTTGAAGTTGTGGTACCCACATGATTATGATAAAAACATATTGTATATCATCCAGCTCTGATACGTTGTTGGGGTCTGAACAACGTGGTGGGCAGCGGCCTGCCGCAGACCAGGTGCTCCTTCCTCATCACGGACGAGACCGCGCCGCGCCCGCCCTCCAGCTGCGTAGCGGTTAAAACCGAAAACGACATCACTGTCACATGCGACAAGGGACATGATGGTGGCTTACAACAGGTAAGTTGCATATTGAACTACAGTACAATGTTTAAAAATAAATGGAATAGATCCCCTTAGTAAATGTTATTGCTAAATTCATTTCAGAAATTCAAATTCAACGTATTTTCGTCGGACTCCGAGGAACAAACTCTGTCGATTATAAATCAAGAGCCCAAGTTCATAATTCAAGAGCCGAAGGAAGAGACATATAAGTTTGTTGTTGTCGCGTTCAACTCTAAAGGAGAGAGCAGTACTGTCGAGATAGACAAAGAGAGCATCATTGACGAAACTGAAGGTAAACCGGGCATGTTAAGATCTAGAGTTGGATTCGGAAGTGGGCTTATTATTTCATATTATTTTATTAACACAATCTATTATATTAATCAGGTGAGGTCGGTCCGGTGAGCGCGGTGAGCAACATAACGGCGCTGGCGCTGGCGCTGTGCGGCGGCGTGCTGCTGCTGGCGCTGGCCGCGTGCGGCCTCGTGCTGTGCGCGCACGAGCGCGGCGCCAGGCATGATCTACCGCGCGCGCACTCCGACCCCCCGCTCTGCGCTTATAGCACGGAAGGTTAGCATTTGTTCTATTAATTTAGTCAATTGTGCATACGATCTGAATTTTAAGTACAATGCTAACAAAAACTCATGAAATAGTTAATAATCGCATTTATCCGTCTACCCTCACTTTTTTCTTGACATGTATAATTCGGCGAGGCGTTTAAATATGTGTGTTTTATGAATATTAGATACAAACTGTGAGACGTACCACGACAGCGACGAGGGCAGCGAGTGCAACGTACGGCGCACGGAGTCGTTCCGGCGCGCCCTCGCGCGGTACCCCAGCAAGGGCTACGACGTGCGGCGCACCGGCTCCTTCCACTCGGCGCGCTACGCGCACGAGGCGCACGAGGCGGGCGAGGCGGCGCGCGGGGGCGGCGAGGGGCTGCGCCACAGCGCCAGCTGCAGGATGCACTCCATGCAGAACGTCAGCAGAAAGCGGGACATGGACTCCCTCTGCGATCATCTAGTCATGCATCTACCCCCTGAAACTAACTATAACGTCGCTAAACCGGTGAGCTTGGAGAACTGGAACTAGCAACACAAGCGACCGAGAGAACGCCCTAAAATAAAAATATTGTTTCTTATTACAGATGAACACATTCTACACGATGCCGAGAAAAATGCGACACAAACTAGCAAAGGAACTAAGCGACGAAACATCTGAAATAACTCAAACGTCAGATGGGTTCTCTTTACCGCCGCCGCCCGACGAGTTCGGAACTTACCGCGCCGCTACAAAGATAAAAGACATGCCCGGCAAGTCCACACCGATGTACACAACTATCGTAAGGAAGAGTCCCTCAGGGAAGGACTTAGGGAAGCAACATACCATATCTCCTAACACGATAGGCCTGCCGACTGTGAGCGGTGTCCAAAATAGTCTTTACACGTACCCAGATTACGATAGTCAAGGTAACCCGATTAATACAAATCCTTTTGACGATTCTTCGTAAAAATAAATGTTACACACGGAAAACTAGGGATGCACTTAATTAGAACATAAAGTTTTTTTTTACGCAAACCCAACTAGGTATTTGAAGTTAGGGGAAATAATTTAAGGAACTTATGTAATGTTTTAAGGTATTATATAAATAACTCTCTTAAAAGTTCTAAACTGGTTTTATAGTTTGAAATAAAGGTAAATAATATTTGTGCATCCCTTGATAAATTATTAGTGCAAATGTACACTTAAAAAACCTTAGTATTTAAATAAATTACCAAAGTTAATCTAGTCCTTTAGGACTCTGAAACCAAACCAGTACGATCTCACAGCCTGCATTTCG
Source organism: Papilio dardanus tibullus (assembly GCA_013186455.1). Classification (NCBI taxonomy): domain Eukaryota; kingdom Metazoa; phylum Arthropoda; class Insecta; order Lepidoptera; family Papilionidae; genus Papilio; species Papilio dardanus. Next base: position 1,020,305 of record QDHC01000144.1, on the reverse strand, counting down.
TTGCACAGGTTTAGAATAAAAACACAATTTGTACTTCAAAAATTTTATTTACAAAAATAGAAACGTTTTATTAGTGCATCTCCACTTAACGACTAATTAATTCGTCGCGTTTCCATTTTTATATGCACATGATTGACATTTTATTTATTGGGCAATTTTATTCTATTTTTTTTTTATTTTTGACGATTTAATGTCGTGACAAAATACAGTTATTTCACTGCCATTCCATATTATTTGTACTCTTTCTCATGAATATATATATTTGTATGAAACTTTCATGTTCCGAGTAAACATCATTCGTGCAGTTATATCATTAAATTAAATGTCAACTTTCACTATTGTTTCATTTCAATACAAAAATAAAGGATCTTAGAAAAATCTTATATAAATCGTAGAATTCTGATTGAGAAATTACAAAGTGTGACGATTGTTACTCCATGCGGTCCAAGTACGCCTGCGCCACCGTCAGCTTGTCGATGAGGTGCTTCGTGTTCGGCCGCGACTGGAATAAACACAATAATGTAGACTACACATTTTTCATCATCTCCACGACCTTATCCTAGTTCCGTAGTGTGGTAATTTACCGGCCGAGTCAGTCAGGTAAGTCATAGTGCAGCAGCAGACGCAGCAGGAGTGTGAGATAGTGCAGCACGTGTAGTAATAGGGTAATAATAGTTCAGCTCGTATAGTAATGAGGCGGCAGGAGTGTGATGACAGTGCAGCACGTGTAGTAATGAGGCAGCAGGAGTGTAATAACAGTGCAGCAGTGTGTTACCTGCAGAGCGGAGAGCGCGGCCTCGTGCAGGTCCTTGCAGCGTGCG